>JAAFKN010000494.1:0-12623 GCA_011800035.1 Thermochaetoides dissita | reverse complement strand
GGTTTTGGGTACCTTTTTGGATATGGATGGATGTATGGACGGATGATACCATGTCTATGATTATGTACTTGTGTATATTCTCTGATGTTATATACTCGCTGCCGCAGGCAGCTATGAAGAGCTAATCGCCTTCAACCGGACATTCTTGGATTCTATCTCCTAGCCTCTCATTACTCGTGACCATCAATATGTATACCCGGGCATTTAAAAGCCATACCATTCCCTGAGTCGTCAAGCTATTACCAGTTGTCAAAGTTCCCAAACCCGCCCGAAATGATCTTGGTTTTCTTCCTCACCGGCTCTTCCCATGTATCAACTTCACCTCCACCGCCCTCATCCTGTTGCTGCTGTTGTATATTCTTGAGATACTTCCCAACCTCAATCCCTCCCTCGCCCCCTCCGCTCCCAGTATTCCCATTGCTAGGGTTAGGGTCATACCTGCTCCGCACCCTCTTCCCTGTCCACGTCGTCACATCATCCTCCTTATTCCCCAACTTTTTCTTCTTTTCCCCCTCCTCCTTATCTTCCTGCTCCTTCCTCTCCTTCATAAACTCCTCAAACGGATCAATCAACACGACCACATCCCGCATCACAATCTCCTTGATCGGCCGATTCGTCCTTCCATCTGTCGGCCACTTCTCCATCGTGTCTAGCGTGTCTGCGCTCGCCGTCCGCTTGCCGTGTTCATCCTCCAGCACCACCCGTCCAAACACCGTGTGTTTCCTGTCAAGGTGTTTCGCGGCCCGGTAGGTAATGAAGAACTGCGACCCGTTGGTATCCTTCCCCTTATTCGCCATGCTCACCACACCGCGTCCGTCATGCAGCGAGTTCGGCCCATCCACCTCATCAGGGAAGTTTTTTCCCCAAACGGATTGCCCGCCCTTGCCGGTGCCCGTCGGGTCGCCGCCCTGGATCATGAAGTTGGCGATGTTGCGGTGGAAGAGTACACCCCGAAAATAGCCGCGCTGCGAGAGGCGGATGAAGTTCCAGACGGCTTGGGGCGCGGTCTCGGTGTGTAGTTCGATGGTTAAGGGGCCGCAGGTTGTGTCGATACGGACGTAGCCTTTGTGTTTAACGCGTTTGGGTTTGAGCATGTATTCTTCGTCAGTGAGGAGGGCGAGCTCGTGGGAGGAGGTTGAGGGTGTTAGGGACGTCGAGGTTAGAGATGCGGCGGCTCGGCCGGTTGTGTAGCGCGCGGCGTTAAGGGGAGGTTTGGGTTTTGTGGAGGTTGCTTGGGAGGGAGTGCCGGTGCGAGGGGTTGGTGTAGCGGAGGAGGATTTGGATGAGGCTGTCAATGCCTTCGTAACCTGGTTCACGTCGCCGGTTGCTTCGCGGGCCTGCCGCGCCCGCGCGACGGCTTCCTTCGCGCGCAGAACCTTGTCGCCGAGTCGGCCCAGCGCACCGACGTTGATGTTACCCTCTGCGCGCTGCGTCTCGAGCTCCTTGGTCGGCAGAGCGCCCTCACCTCCTTCCTGGAGGTGCTTGAATTGGGAGAGGTCGCGCGCAGCAGCGTTCTGAGGGTCTTGCAAAGTGATAATGTCCTTGCGCCCAAACTCCGCGTCGTCAACCAGGTCGCGCCACATCTTGGCCTTGATGTTCATCCGCTCGATGGTCTCCCACGCAAAGACATTTGCGTACGTCCCGTGCCGGATCGCGACGATGTGCGTGTTGTTCGTGAACGGCTTGAACGTTACCGGGTCGCAGTAAGCGTCGGGGTTGTCCGGGCTGCGCGCGAAGTTGAGTTTGATTAGCTCCTTCGCCGCCAGCGGCTTGCCGTTGACTGGGTTGGTGTTGCGCTTTGCGAGCCATGCGCTAATGACTTCGACGTCGAAAATTGCCCCGTCGGCGGTGCATACGGGATTCTTGAAAGGCTGGAGAGACGCGGCGCAGTAGTTGAAAGGGAGCCGCGAGAAGCTGGCCAGCGCTGAACCGCCTGCTGCGCGCCGCGCACGTTCGCCGGCGTTGGCGCCTACACTGGCGCTGTATGCATCGCCGGATGACCACTCAGAGTGGGTGATGTAGAGCTTATCCGTTCCTTTGCCCATGGTGATGGTTGGGGTGTAGGGGTGGTTGAGCTTGTGATGATACCTACTCTGCGACCGAGGCCGTGGTTGTTTTATCTATTATCTTATCGGAGCTGTTGTAAGATTGACCAATTATAGACTCCGATGCGCTTGTGCGCGGCGAGTGCGACTGCAGCCTAGAAGCACAGTGTGCGAAAGTTAACGAACTGTACAGCTATCTGGTCGGTCCCTTGCCAAGACCGATGGTGGGGCCGGCAACATTGGACAGGTGGACCTGGGCGGCGCGGCCTCCCTGACGCAAGTGGGCTCCTGGTTTCCAGAGGGCGACATTTCAACGGCTGAGCCTGGCCTTGCCCTGGGGTGATGACACGAAGACCAGACACCGTGGGTTGAACTCGTTCGACCTTTGACCTCGAGACTATTATTTTTTTCAGGCCGCGCCATATACTGGCGAACTTGGACGCAGCCGATCAATGTTGGGGCAGGCCCTGGATACTGAGACTTTCTTCTGACCAGTTTTGTTTGCTTTTGAGCGAAGCGCGACCTTCTCCGAGTGGCTTGACAATCTCGAGCTGACGACCTTTACCACCCTATTCCTCGAGAATAATTGAGCAATACCTAGGCTTACTCTCACCGGAACGAACACAGACACCATGCGACGCTGGGCGTATGCCCTGCTCCTGCTGGCGCTGTCCATCTGGACAGTGTCTGCGCTTGAGGTGAAGCTGGTACGCTGCCCCTCGTCTGGACCGCTCTTCCCTGATATCGCAGCTAACCACCATGATCCAGGACCAAACCGAAGATAACAAGCAGCGCTGCGCGGGCATGTACAGCAAAAAGGCTTGGGGAGGCCCGGTTGACCCGTTCATCCTCGTTAAGTTCACCGACGTTGGCAAAGACAGCAGCGTTAAGGACCCGATCGTTAGTCTGCTGATCTTTGACTGGGTCGACGAGAAGTACATCGGCATTCAGCCTGAGGGCTCCTCCCATAAGATTGGAATCTGTGAGCAGCAGTTCGTCGATCAGGGATACTGCAACAAGACGGATATCGGGCGGTTTATCCTCGAGCCGGATGCTGTGCAGCACTCGCAGAATCTTATCCTCACCAAGGCGATTCACCTCAAGGATGCCAAGCCGATTAAGTATCCCATCACCAAGACGGGCTATTTCTGTGTCGTGACGGAGCCGTTTAGCGCCGACAAGTACGAGGCGATTGTCGAATTCCGCAATGCTTATGGCGAGCTGCCAGCAACACAGATCCCGAAGTTGCCTTTTTACGGAGGAATCACGATTGCTTATGCTCTGGTTTTGGCGTACGTGCGGTTTGGGACTGTGAAAATGCAAGGACAAAGGCTGACGAGAGCAGGTTTTGGCTGTTCCTCTACTACCAGCACCGTACGGACATCTTGGCTGTACAGAACTACATCACGGCCATTCTTATCTTTCTTGTCATCGAGATGCTGATGACCTGGGGCTTCTATGGTACGTGCCCCCCTGCCTTACCCAGCCCTACGTCTACTGACATCACAGACTATCTCAATCGCCACGGCTCCAACCTCAGCGCTAAGGTCCTCTTGGTGGTCGTCGCCATCCTCAACGCCGCGCGTAACTCCTTCTCGTTCTTCCTGCTCCTCATCGTCTGCATGGGCTACGGCGTCGTCAAACCGACTCTAGGCCGCACTATGATTTACGTTCGTTGGCTGGCCATCGCGCACTTTGTCTTCGGCGTCATCTACGCCATGACCTCGCTGCTGGTCAACCCAGACGACGCCGGCCCATTCGTCCTGCTCATCGTCCTCCCTCTCGCAGCAACCCTCACCGCCTTCTACGTCTGGACCCTCAACTCCCTCAACATGACACTCAAGGACCTTCGCGAGCGCAAGCAGCACGTCAAGGAGGCCATGTACCGCAAGCTGTGGTGGTGCATCCTCGTCTCGATCCTCGTCATCTTTGGCTTCTTCTTCTTCAACTCCATCACCTTCGCGTCAGCCACCGACCCTGACTATGTCCCCTACCACTGGAAGACGAGGTGGTTTGTGCTGGACGGCTGGCTCAATCTGGTGTACTTTGCCGACGTGGCGTTCATCGCCTACGTCTGGCGGCCGACGGCCAACAACAGGCGGTTTGCCATGAGTGATGAGATTGCTCAGGATGATGACGGCACGTTTGAGATTGGTAATCTGGATGTTGGGCATCCGGATGATAGTGATGATGAGGAGGTTAGGGTGGGCAGTAAGCCGAGTGGGAATGGTGCTGCCGCTGTGGGTGCGGCGACGGTGGGGGCTAGTGTGGTCGCGCAGTCGAGCCAGCAGGCTCAAACTCGGACGCAGGGGCAGCAGCAGAGACAGGCGCGCGAGTCATTGGATGGGGAGACGATCTTTGCGGTGGGTGAGGATGGTGATAAGTTCTCTTCGGATGAGGAGAGCGATGAGGAAGGGAAGTTGGTTAAGCAGCAGAAGAACAAATAATCTCATTTGAAGGATATAAGAGGAAGGAAGGAGAGGAGAAAGGGGCAGCGTTGACGGGAGAGAACTGGTACGAAGTATGACACCAGGGGAGGAACAACGAATTAGAAGTGGGTTTCTAAAAGAGAAGACAGATGTTGTTCCTGTATTATAATACCAGTACCTTTAATGGAGGATGGCGTCGTTGGATGGCATGGCTGGATGGCGGGTTGGGGGTGAGTTCTATGGCAGGGTTTTCTTCGCTGGCATTGATTGTACACGGGCGGTTTACACTGGTACTTCTGAAACATTTTATCGAGTTCAGCTGGTTTTCGAGGTCAGTGGCGCTAATATTATCAACATCGTCTCATCTTTTTCGAGACATTTGACCTTTAAAGTAAGCACCTCTTTCCTGCAAGTGGATTGCGATACAAATACTCAGTTATGCTCCCTCTATCATAACAAGACAACTGCCCTGGTATGTACTGATAAAGTTGCAGAGAACGACCCACCTCTTTTTCTTTCCTTCTCTTCCATATCGCCCAATGCCACACAAGATTGATGGTGATGATAGAATAGGGCGGTTTTACGAGCTGACACTATGCGTATCTCTCCTTTCTGAACGGCACCTTTCAAATTGCCTTCAAAGCCTTGTCACCATGCATCTGATTATGTGGCATGTAAGGCTTTCCCTCCTATCATTTGCAAGTTAGCTGGAGTGTGTAGTGTGTCAGTTTTGTTTATTCCGACACACAACATCAAAGAAGGCGGCACATCCCGCAAGCGTTGGCCGAGGAAATGGCTCAATTACATTGTAGTTATTCTCTTCATTGGCCAGCAAGTATATGCGGCACAAAGGTGTGAGTCAAATAAAATCTCTCATATCCACATTCTCTAGGACTCAAATGAGGTATTCTATAACAGTTAACTCCCAACTCTGCCCCCATCGGACGCAGGGAGCCCTGCTTCATCTACAAAAACAACCGGAGTCTTTCTCTTCGCTTTCAAGCCCGCCTGTTCATATGAACAGAATGCTTTTCACTTCAATCTTCGTATATATTTATCCCGGGATACCCAGGTAACTTTGGATTTCTTCTTCTTCTCTTTGAATGCTTTTGTCCTTTTCTGAGCTCTTGAGTTAGTCTTTTCACAACAAGAGTAAGATGGCTGCCAAAACTGTTGATCGGAATCATATCACTGGCGCTTAAGGCTCTTGGATGTATCAAACGATAATACATCGAGACTTTGAATGGTGATGGAAAAGAAGTTGTCGATATCTCAGAAGAAGCCAGGATTCTTGAACGCACTTTTCAATTCTTCGAAGAATCGATATCACTGCTCGAGGAGAGAGATCCGGTCGCAGCTAGATTAGTTCTGTGGCAAGTTCAGGTCAGCAACAAGCCTCTAAACGATCTTACTTTGGAGCTCGCCCGCAACAAGTTAAAAGCTCTCGAAATCCCGCATGGCTACACCTCAAGCGTCAGTCAGGACTCAGATGTAGACTAAGCACCTAGGGAAGAAACTTTGTTACTCAATTCACGATCATAGGAGGCTCGAGATGATTAAGGGTCATCTATCTAACATACACGCGGCAATACAATTAGCGCTGCTAATCTTGAACATGTAAGACAAATATCGAATTACCGCTAAGAAAGCGAGCTAATGCTATATTGGAAGATGAGCTGGTTTTATTTTCCGTCTTCTCACGGCGAACTGATCCATCTTTCCGACAACCGGGGCTCTCTTCATTCCAAGCTGGACTATCTTCTCCACGACTTAAACTCTCATAGGTGCGACCGGCTCCCTCGAGCGCCAATAAGCGGAAATATAATCGAGCTTCCCGTCCATCCCCCGAGTTCTCGATAGGGGTCTCGAGGGCTAGTATCAGGGATGGTGACTAATACATGCCAATCCGTTGGTCAATCCCACGAAGCAACAAAAACACACTTGGTCCTGTGCGCCTTCCTTGGTATCGGTGATAGTCAGTCGGTAGGTACCTATTGAGCTTGCCACAATCGCATCGCAGGCTACATCCGAAGCTACCCAGGTACTCTTTCATTATCTGGATTGAGGACATAAGCTTATTTTCCATGCTTAGTGGCGCCTCCTGAGATTACCTACAACGCGGAGACATAGTTTGCATATTTTAACGACACCCGATGTGTGCTTGACGCCATTCTCCAAAACTATAGAGTTGGAGTAGCTGTGCAAGAAGTAAAGGGTCAATGAGGAGGAGATTGAAACATCTGGATAACTGGATATCGGCACTAGACTAAATGGTAGCTACTGTGTAGGAGTCCGCGAAGTCAGATGCTGGCGCAGCTGACAAGGGCTTCGGGCGGAAGGGGAGGCGGTTAGCTGGGACAGCCGGAGATGCATGGAGAATATATAGAGGAGCATCAATGGTTACAAAAGTCATCAAACTACCTAGCATGGTGGGCACACAGGGCAACAAGGCAAAACGAATGCTTGCAAATGCCTCTAAGATGTTTCCTTATCTTTCCAGAACCACATCACTACTATGTTACGGTCGTTGCAACTGTTGCACGTCATATTCTCTGCCTATCAACTGGACTCTTAGGAGAGTCCTCAACAGCGCTCCTAGTAATGGTCGTTATATATGCCAACTTCCTCGAAACTGAATATCCACCACCAAGTGCAGTCGTTTCAAATATGCATACAAATAGAGCTGTCAGTTATCACTGGAATACAAGGTTGTAATTAATAGAGGACCACTGCTTTTGGACCTAATGTGGGTCCGCAGGGCTGATATCATCAACGTTGTCTTATGTCACTTTGAGGCTTTGACCTTTCAAGGACTCCTTTAAGACTTTGTTTCCTGAGGATGAATGCCGATACAGCAACTCGGCTTTGCCTCTGCTAGAACACGACACACTCAGTTCCAAGCCATGCTGACTGAGTTGGAGGGCACAACCCACCTGTCTCCTCGCCAATCACTCTCGTGCGTCTGATTCGAGCACACTGCCAGCTGCGATGCAAGCTGTTGCTGTGACAGAGGATTCAGATAGCGAGGTACTTGGACAATGTAGACAAATCGGCTCTCGTCGATGACATAAATGCAAGTGATGCTTCAGAGCCGTATCACTGGAGAGCTCGGCTATGGAATTCCAATTACAACCCACTCTTCAGGGCTCTGCGTTGCCTGATAACTTCATATCACGTTCCTCCAGCTTTACTTACCTCTAATGGAAGGTAAACTCTGTTTACACACAATGCTAAACATAGAACGTATCACCAAACTAAGGGCAAACATGTTGTGGATGTAATTGCCTAACTGCTTACTGTCAATAGCCTGCCGATAAATCGCTACAGCTTCTGGACGCACCTTGATGCATTCAAGAACCCAAATGTATATCACGGTCACAGTCTCTTTGTGGAGAGTTTCGAGCTGCTTATGGATGCCGTCGTTGAAGATCAGCCACCATATTTCGGTGATAGCGTCTACATGGATTTCTGGGTTGGATTTTAACGACTCTATGGGCTTTTCAATTCCCTCAATATAGTTTTTTATATCTGTTTCACTTTTCCCTGAGCATGATTTAACGGTCTATCAATACTTGCCCGAAATTGCTCCAGGTATGTTGCGATCATTGGATGCCCTCTCCATCATCAAACTGAACACAAGTGGGCTAACCTATCTCCACTAAACATATGTCTCTGGCCCGCTTAGCTTAGCAATCTTGAGGGGAAGCAATGATCAATTTCAGAATCTAGTACAGAACTTACACCCAGCGCTTCTTACCGAACGGGATCTGGGTGGCAGGAATCCATCGCAACTGGCACTGATAACGAGCCAAATTTCCTTTTTTTTTTTCTTTTTTTCACGCTGGGAACAGACGATCAGGACAGCATCCCATATCAGCCAAGTGGACTTGCTTCAAGACAACAAGTTAGTAGCTATGGCTATCGGAGAGAGCGGGCGTCTGTGTGACTATACGAGGTCTCTAAAAGAAGACCGGAGTGCTATGGACCGATTATGTTATGATGGGTGCCGGTGCATCGAGCCAGCCCGGACCCTTTTGGAGGGCGACTGTGCAATTCCTAGAGGACTTCCAGTGGAACTATGCTGGGCATCTAAAAAATGCCGCCTGTTATGCATCTGACATCTTAAAAAACGTTGAGAAAGTCTCAAACAGCTTGCGTTGAGCAATCTATCCCCTCCTGAAGCAGACCATCTACGTTTACATGACGACCGCGTTCTTGACATCTTCGCAGAGCAAGTAGTAGGGCTTCTGCAGCAGCGAGATATTGAGGTTCCTCCATCGCTCTTCGTGACAGCTAAACAAGATCTTTCGCGTAGATATCTAGCAGACCTTTATCCGCAGAGAGTTTACGAAGAATTAGGACTACTCTATTGGGCAAGACCATTTTATACTCCTACTTGTGCGGTAATCTCGCGGTTGACTTCGTCGAAACTCTGTTTTGAGAAGGATTTCTCGGTATTGGCTTTTCTCGGCAGGACTCCTCTGGACGGTATATACCTGCTCACTTGGCTGCTTTGAACCCAAATCACAAGTACTGCTGGTTGCTTGCACAGCATGGTGTCGACGTCTTAACTCTCCGATTTCGTAGCTCCAGCGGCGTTGAAACGGGGAAATGGACCGCTCATTGGTAGTTCTATTTCCTCACGGACTGTTTTCGAGACAACGGTGTCTTGAGACCACATAACTACTCCACTTGGCTGAACCATTGTCCACTATCGATACGCAACCAGTACCTGGATTGGATTCACGGTGTTTTCAAAGCTGGATTGGCCATTCAGAAAACAGATAATTGCCAATGTCCATGAACCCCTAGGGGATGCACACCATTTATATGTTTTCTTAAGTCTTTGATCATCAAGGCGGGTACACTTCAACGGCTGGATAGTGAATCAGAAACTCCCATTGTCATGGCACTGAAACAGTTTGGCTCTTATCTTGACTTAGGTCATCATATGGTGGCCTTCACCTAGTCGCTTCTAGATATTCCTCACTCTAAATCATGTTGCGACCCCAAATTGGAACTTGAAGAAAGGATAAAGAGCGGCATGTGTGTTTCCGAAATTGAGGAGAAGTACAAGCGTATGCTCTCGTTGTTGGAAAAGCTGTTAGTCGAGTTTGAGCAAAAGATTTCTCTCATTCTCCAGGATGAGGCTCGAAGAGTCGCAGGCATTCTAGAATTCTCAGAAAGAGAATACCCCCAGAGAATGGCTGAGGTCTGCAGTGAGCTTGAAGGAGACACACTGTCTGAGAACGAAAAGCAGGCTGCTGAGAAGATTAGTGTTGTGTGGCAGACGTGCCAAGAAGACAACGGAGACATAGAGGAGGTCAAACATGATAATGCTGGAGACGATGAAGAAATCGAAGATGACGAAACTGATGGCGAAGAAATACCCTCCTGGGCAAAAGAATACCACAAACCTCACCCGAAAAACCCATACAAACGGGGCTCTCTGGACCACTTCCTCTGGGAAATTGATCACATATAAACCGAATGATTAAGGCTACTGTCCGAAGGTAAGTTGGCATATTCCGGGGATGTGACACGAACAAGTCAACTGGCACACGCCTCGTCTTGATCAGGAGCGCAGCATGGTAGGTGTGTTTAAAGTTCTTGTGTGGAAACAGAAGCTGCTTAATGCTACGAAGAGGTAGGTACTTCGTATGACTCGTTCATCCCGAAAGCAATTCTCTGACGAGTTGTGTCTGGGCAATAGCTAAAGACTAGTTGTTTATAGGATACGTGCAGGCATGATGGTGTGGTCCTAACTTCATTCTTTGAGTTGGGGCTTAATCTTTGTAGGATAAGGACATCACCCGAAGCTCGAACTTCCTGATAGTTGACCTGTGGTGTTCAGCTGTTTATTGCCAACTTGACGTCCTTCGTTTTATGCTTCCACCTATCTCTCATGACTTCTCAGAATGTCAGAATCGCTTCCTTCCCAACGACATGTTTTCAGCGCAAAGAGTGCGGAAGATACCCAAGATGCCTATAAATCATATCCTGCCATTGCTCTAGCCTTAGTAGGTGCCAACCAGAAAGGCAAAGATTAGGCCGTGGCTGTCGCAGATCTACCTGACACCAGCCGGCGATTACAAGAGGTGTAGGGTTAGGTTAGGTTCCGGTACTCTGTACATACGCAGCGTAGAGCATTGTCCCAAGCATCAGTCCTTTTGTTTTCCCCCAGGCCAACCCCGTCTGACCACCATCCATCATGAAGCCTTTTTGTGTTTGTGTGTGTGTGTGTGTGTCATCATACATTGGAGAAAAGCACCATCCCGCCCTTCTATTGCAAATGCCTTCCCGCTTGTCTGCCATTCTCATCATGCGTTCACCTTTCGATTAAGGTTGAAGGAAAAGAAGCTGCTCTCACGACCTGCCGTAGCGCGTCTTGCCAATGGTGAAGGGCACATAGCGGTACTTAATCATGTGCTGGATTTGCTTCCTCACTGGAAAAGGGTCAGTAACCTTGCAGAGGAGACAAGAAACAAATGAGGGAACCTACTGGTCAGGATGAACAGCATAAACCAGTACATAACCAGGACGGGCCAAAAGACGGGGATGTTGAATATCTCGAACCAGCTGCAGACGAAGGAGATGGCAATGGCGCGGGTGGCGGCGTGCCAGAACTTGAATTCGGGCAGGCGGCGGATGAAGGGGCGGAACTCCTCGTCCTGCTTGGTCGGGAGCGTGCCGATCGCGCCATCCTCCATGTCGTTGTCGAGCGCGTCATTTGACGGGTCAAACTTGGGCTGCAGGAAGGCGAGGAACAGGTTCAGGAGGTAGATGCCCAGGGCGTAGGCGACTGTCATGGGATGTTAGCGCGGCGCTGTGTTGTCAAAGTGGCATCGTCCTAGGAACGCACCAATGTACCAGCCTTGCGCGATGAACACGCGCAGGAAGAAGATGATGAGGAAAGCAGCGGTGCCGAGCCAGCGATAGAGCACGTACGGTGTGCTACGGTCGAGGAGGGCTTGGTATTGCTGCGGCGGTCGATTAGTTTTGTGTTTGGTCTTCTTTCGACATCAAAGTAGTGTGCGCCGGGTTGTACACACCCTCTGTAGCTTATTAGTGTGCGTGGTGAAGACTCCAAACGGAGTCGTCGGCTCGTCGGCGGCGTCCATGTTGGCGATAGTTTGCAGCGATCGGTTTGCGGACAAGATAAGCAGCCAGCTAAAGCTTGTTTATTATCGACAAGAGCGATCGGCGTGAGCGACGAGAGTGGGCGAATCAACAACAGCGACGGAGGATCCGAGCACGACTGGCACGTTGCGCGTCGCGATCAAGGGGCGATGCAATCTGCGCTGGATGGATGAGCCGTCCAGATTTAGGGTGCAATGCGATTGTTGGAGCCCCAGTGTCTCCTGTCAAGATCGCTGGGGTCTTGGACGAATGGCACAGCCACACTTCAGGGGATGCAATTCTGTAAATTTTTGGGTGTGGCGGTGCTGAGCTGTTTCAGGCTTGGCATGGGGCTGGCCGCAGGGATGTTGTGGGGCAAGATGTTCTCACATCAAGTCTCCTGCTGTCCGGATCTTGGCGTGACGTCGTGAGCCGAAAGCTTCTTACAAGGAGCTGCCTACAGTGCAAAGAGACTCTGTTTTGGTGTCCTTGAGGTGCTGGTTCAAATGATAGGCTGCATCATGGACACTGTCCTGAAAGAACTCACCAATTCCTTCAAATATAGTCAACAGAATCAAAAAGCTAGCTGAGTGCAGGAAAGACGACAACCTCAGTGGCAGCAAGCACAAGCCCGAGTCGCAACTGACAGGGGCACTCTTAAACCGAGGATAACCAGCGGACGGTATGAGAAGCAGTGGAGTGCTTTCAACGCTCACTCGTAGCTCCGACTTCTCATTCCTCTCCCATTCCCATACTTTCGCACCGGCAGCTTGACTAGCCAGCCAGCTCGTCTACCTACCTAGTCAACTTCGACGGCGCCATTGCTCCAAACCATAACCTCCACAATGTCGGCCCGTCTCTTTGGCAGTGTCCGGGTGGCCTCGCGCTTCCAGCCGAGCGCCCTGCCCCGCGTCTCCCGCAGCTTCTCGGCGTCGGCCCGCCGCAGCTACGAGTTCATTGAGGTGTCGGAGCCCCGGCCGGGCGTTGGCCTAGGTGCGCTTTCTCCAGCCCCAACATCCTTCCTTTACAC
>JAAFKN010000493.1:0-12645 GCA_011800035.1 Thermochaetoides dissita | reverse complement strand
ATACAGCATAGCAAGGGCCGTCAGACCCATGGCAGCGTCCAGCTTGGTACGGGGCAAACCCTGCAGCGTGTGAATAATGACCAGGTAAGGGGGGTCTCGCGTAGAGAAACCAGTGATACCCATCATGGCGGGGACCTGGCCGACGAGAATGTTGATTGCCGAGCCGGTCATGAAGGCCGACAGAGCAGTCAGTGAGATGACGTCGACGATCCAACCGCAGCGGATCAGGCCGATGAACAGCACGATAGCACCGGCCAGGATGGAAAGTGCCGACGCAATGACATGGCCGGGGACGTCGGGCATCACCTCGGCGAGGTCAGCCACAACGCCACCGGTAAGTTGGGACATGACGGCGACGGGCTAGGAAAGTCAGTCACATCCTTAAATGATCTGATGATGAGGATAATACTCACGCCGATGGTGATGTCCTTAGACGTGGCGAAAAACCAGTAGATCAGGACGCCCATGAAGGACGAATAGAGACCAAACTGAACAGGAAGATTGGCGAGCTTGGCGTAAGCCATACCCTGGGGTACGACAACAGCACCGATAGTGATGCCTAGTGGAGTCAGCAAGCTGCCAGCTGTAAAAGCACACACATCGACGAACTCACCGGCAACGAGGTCACCAATGAGCCACTGAAGGTTGTAGTGGCCGATCCATGACAGGAAAGGAAACAGTGAGAGCAGGTAGCGATAGATCTGCTCACCCGTGGGAATCAGGCCGAGGAACCAATCAACGACATGAGGGGGTTCCTCAACGAAGGTGTGGCTGGTAACGTTTGAGATCATGGAAGCGCCGGGCCTCTCGAGTTCACGCGTGTAAGGATCCTCCTCCTGCAGCTTGATACCGAGAGCCTTGGCCGCGATGCGGCCAGCTTTGTTAGGCATGCTTGCGATTTTTGTCTAGGTGGTCACTGCGAGATGTGTGATGTGTTGAGTTGTGTTTTGTGAGAAAAGAACTCTAAAGTGGCAACACGGAAGAGATGTTAGTGATTGTATAGGCGGACTCAGACTCAGGGTCGAGTGCTTGAACGTGTTTATTTATGTGATCCGAAAAGTGCGCATCGAGATGAGGGAGATGGGATGAATATGCGCGTCAGGTCGGTCCCTCGGGGTGAGAATCCGCGTGAACAGAGATTGCCCCCTTAGTCAGGGCGCTTGGGCAACCCGAGATGTGCCCGACAGCGTCGCCCAGATAGTGAGATCGCAAGCTCCAGCTCCGAAGAAGTGGCAAGAAGACAGCAGAAAAGCGGCCGGCCCCTCAAATATAAAAAAGAGAAGCAGATGGGACAAGCAGCTTCCCCGGACGAGCGGTCTGCCGTCTGACGCCATGCACGATTGGCAAAAGGTGGTCAAGAAGATCTCGGATGCACTGAGAAGTGGAGCCGGGAGATGTGGAGGGACCAGAATCAGTGGGTATCAGTGGGCATCAACGGATTGCGCCATCGCTGCCATTCCTTTCACAGCTAGCAGGCTGAAAGCTGGAGTGGAACTGACGGAAGGAAGAAGGCGCTGAGGAGTTGACTGATTCCGGGAAAGACTCGCAGGCTGTTCGTTGCATTCTCTCTCCTTTTTCACGGCAAAGGGCTGAATAATATTGATTCGCAACGTGCAACGCGGAGGGCAGGCTGATTTGATATGATGTAGGGTAGAAGCCACGTCAACCCCATGCCAGACATTGTATTGATCCGATCTCTCCAACCGTTACACACAGCCTGAACACAGCTTGCACACAGCTTGTCACCATCGAGCTCATCAGACACCGTCTGACGCATCACCACCTGCCCAATCGGCACATCTCGACACCAGGAACGGCACTGCGCAGGCCGGCCGGGAACTGCTGGAGAGCGAGAGCGAGATGCGACGAGATGCATTGGCTGGCTGCAGTTGCGGAGGGGTCATGGACCTTGAAAAAAAATAGTGGGGTGTCGATGATGCAATGCCCGCCAAGACTGATGTGCTTGCCAAGCCTGGCACCTGGCATGTGCCAAGCAGACGCCGCAAAAGCTTAGCCCCCCTACATGAGCCGCCGAGAGAGCGACAGACAGCGGCAACACGTGCATCAACACCACCATACCGGGTTCGGCTCCATCCGCTAGTTCGCAGCCGATCTGCTTGAGCCTCAACGTCCCGTGATGGCGTCGTTTTAAGCCGTTGCGTCACCATCAAGCCGGGTCAAAAAAAAGATGTCGCGATAAGAATCCCATAGCCAGCGCTGCAGAATCCCATGCTGGCTGTCGGATCTGGCCCTCCACCCCTCATGGCAGCCCATGATCGCCGCTCATGCATGCTGCAGCTTCTCCCACCTGGGGCCCGGCTTGGCAACTGTCACAGCTCCACGATCACAGTCAAAATCCTGTCCGCTAGTGGCTTCTATCGTGCGACAGAATGAAGTCTGGACCGGGTAAAGGAGCGATATTTGCGGTGAGAGATTTGTTTTCTGCAGCGTCCCCGTTCACAGACCTCTCAGAGTCGAGTCAGAAGCGACAGCAGACAAGCTCTTCCGAAGTACCGGGCATGAGCACCGGGCCGATGCCGGGCTCTACGCACCATGAAGCAGAGAGAATCACATGTTTTTGGCACTCGTAATGGTCTTGAGCAAGCCGAGAGTTGGGATGTTCACAGGAGAAACTTCGGGGGCCGCACAGATGTTGCTTTGGTGCTGGCGACAGGCGTTCGCTCTTTGGTGAGACGCTTTTCGGACGAAAAGATCAATCTGGAAAGAGACAAATCTACATTCGATCAAGCCTTAACAACGTTATTGTGTCTGACTGATATGTAAAAGTCGAGCCAGCTTTTGATCCTTACCCAACCACAAGTCGTGGATTGTCATCTGTGGTGGACGTCGAGAAATTGGACTCGAGTCAGCGCACAGATCGAAAACCCTCGCTTGTCCCCCCAACCAATCTTAGCGCAGCAGGTGTCCGATTTGGGAAGCTGGCCGATCAGGGGTCTCTCGCTGACGGACTTTTCCCGGGAACAGGTGTTGGCGATGCCAGCCCTGCGTTGGTGATTGACGGAAGAAAGCGTAAACCCAGTTACCATATGTTCGCATGACAGAGCGATTGGCCTTGATTTTGGCCCGTCGCCGAGACACAAGCCGAGAGCGGAAAACCTGCCCACAAACACAGAGTTTTTTTTTTCTGCTTTTGCTGTGATGGGCTTCCCTCTTCGCAAACGCGTCGCGCCACGGGATTCTCAGACGAAGAAAATAGCCTCGCGAAAACCTATATATAGGAGTCTTCATTTAATGTCGTGTGTTGATCGTCGCCGATGGGCTGAGTTTCCCTGGCAACGGTGCTTTTTTTCTGGTCGATTGAAGAAAATGAATTTCCATGGATCCGTGGATTTGGTAAGCAGCCGCCAACAAGGGCAAAATGGCCAGGGAAACGGTTGCCAAGCCACCAAGTGAGTTGTGGGCCAAACCCTGGACAGGTCACCAGCCACGCCAAGAGGGGCCATGTGGCTAGGGTGTCATTCTCCAACCGTCGCCGTCGCCATGACGACGGGAAGTCGCATTGGGTGGGAACTGGAAAAATTCGAGCGTTGGAGAAACGTTGGGAATCTGTTTTCGATGGATCTCTGCTTCGAGACGGGAAATCGTCCCGACTGCACGTTGTATTCCGTAGGTAGTGTATCCATAGTCCTGCACGACAGTAGTACTCGGCGGCCGAAGGGTGCGAAGATCACCAGGTTACTGATGCCAATATTGGCTTCCCTAGTAACTCAACGCGGTGACGCGAAATGAACACGAGCATGGAAGGGCGATGGGGCTCCGACAACGGGATGCTCCATTCCATCGAATCCATC
This sequence comes from Thermochaetoides dissita, assembly GCA_011800035.1. Taxonomy (NCBI): domain Eukaryota; kingdom Fungi; phylum Ascomycota; class Sordariomycetes; order Sordariales; family Chaetomiaceae; genus Thermochaetoides; species Thermochaetoides dissita. The sequence goes on along the minus strand of JAAFKN010000493.1, from coordinate 8,833 downwards.
CTGCGTGCTACGGCAGCAGTGAGCAGCGTGAATCTGCGACATGCCGCACGAGCTGGCGAGTTGGGCCAATGGGGGGCCGTGTCAGCATGCAATTCGCTGCAGCACGCAGCAGCAGCTCGAGGGGCCCTCCGCTACTTGGCCTCCAGCCTCCCCCGCAGAGCGCTGAGGAGGAATCGATTGGACAGCAGCGGGCACAAACGAAGCTGCACTGCAGCGTTGCCCAAAGGCTAAAACTAAAAGAAGCGCTGCTTGCATTCTGGCGACAACAACAACAAAGCCATCATCGCCCTCGCCGTCGCCCGCTCGCCGTCCCAACGGCCTGCTTCGTGCGGTTTTCTCGAATTTTCCCCATCCCCAGCCGGATCTGGATCGCGCGCAAAAAAGCATCCCGTTCGAGATGACGCTGCGAGATTTGAATCAATTAAACAAGGGCCCTAGTCCCAAGCGAGAAACCCTGTCTCCGCTAGCGCTACCCGCGCTTCCGGTTCAGGCCCACCCCTCACCAGGTTTGGGAACCACGAACGCAGGCACGCTGGGCAGCCTGGGCGCTCTGGGCAGTCTGGCAGCCACAGGCTCGTCGGCCGGAATACCACGAAGGCTCAGGAGATTGCAGTCGGCCCATGCCCTGGGGGCAAAGACCTCGGCGCAACCGTCATTCATTTCCCAACACAGGCTGCAACCGGCGCCGTCGTTGCAACAGCTCCAGCCAGCGCTCCAGCCCGTGCCACAACAAAACCAACCGTATCGCCCGCGTCGATCGCTCGGCCTGGCCAGTTTTGCCACACTTGCCCAGCAGAGAGAGCAACTGCAGCAGAGAGAGTATCAACAGCAGAGACAGCTACAACCACCATCCCTCCGAAAGCTCCCCTCACCCGTTCCCCCGCCGCGAAGTCATGCGAGCAGTAACCGCTCGCCCCAGAGAGCACGCTCCAACAGCGACGCACCCCCTATGCCTGCTCCTAACTCCCAGTTGAACGCCATGGCCCAAGTAGTTCCACGCCGTTCTGTCCTGAGTCGGCGATCACTCGCCGCCGATGCCATGTCTCTCGAGCGACTGCTTCGCGAAGGCCCTCCCGACGGCGACGTGGAGGGCGCTATCGAGAGCACTCGTCTGAAGATCCTCGACCAAGGGATCAAGGCCGACAGCGACGGCATGGTAAGTTCATGCTGCTCGGCCTGCGACATCATCACAGCTGCCAGCTAACTTGCACAGTCGTCCCTCAGAATCTACGTCTGGCTCATCCTGCTCAACTGCCCCATCATTGACACCGATACCTACCTGGCCCTGATCCACCGCGGCGCATCCCCCGCATACTCCAAGATCCGCAACGACACCTTCCGAACGCTCACAACCGACCCGCTCTTCCGGCGCCGTGTCAGCGAGGCCAGCCTGATCCGACTACTGAATGCCATTGCTTGGGTGCTCCACGACGCCCGCGAGAGTCGCGCGCGCACCCCCAGCATCGCCAGCAGCTCCCGACAGTCCGTTGACCAGTCCAACAGCAGGCCAGGCACCGGCTACAGCGGCTACAGCAGTTCCTCACACCCCACCTCATCTCCGTCATCGAAGAATCGTGGCCGGGCCTTGACCCTGACGACCGAGGGTTCCGAGGCCAGCTGCTACACCGGCGACTACGGTACATATGTGCAGGGAATGAACGTGTTGGCGGCGCCATTCCTCTATGCTGCGCGCAGCGAGGCCGAGGCATTTGTCGCCTTCCATCAGCTGCTCACAAGGGAACTGCCGGGCTACATTCGGGGCGCTATGGATGGTGTACATAAGGGTCTGGCGCTGGTCGATAAGGTGCTGGCCATCGTCGACCCGAAGCTGAGCCTGTATTTGTTGAGCAAGAACTTGTCGGCTGAGATCTACGCGTTCCCCAGCGTACTGACGCTGTGTGCGTGCACGCCGCCGCTGCCGGAGGTGCTCAAGCTCTGGGACTTCTTGTTTGCTTACGGCCCGCATTTGAATATCCTGTGCATCGTGGCCCAGCTGGTCATGATCCGGAATAAGATCTTGGAGTCACCGAGGTAGGACAGATCTCTCCCGTTGTCTCAAGAAGTTATTTTTTTTTTCTGACGCTCTCCCAGCCCCAACAAGCTCCTGCGATCCTTCCCTCCCCTCCAGGCCGACCAGATCAAGCGTACAACTCTCGCGATCATTAAGATGATCCCTGACAGTGTATACGCCGAGATCGTCGCCCATGCTCGGTAAACCACGACCACCATCGTATACCTGACGGCCACGATACCCTACGACTCCCTACGCCCAGGGTGTCCGATGTTTGGTGTCACTCTCCCACAGTTTGTCGCACGCGTGCCGCCGGTTGCCCCAACGACAGCATAAATGACCTCTCCTGGATACATTACCATGTCAGCACCGAGCGTTTCCTATTGCCTAGTATTGGAGAAGATAAACGGACGGTATTGCGGCCGCGGGACAAAGCGGCAAAGCTCATCTTGCTGAGATGGGATACGCTTTGCGCCAAGACGGAGCACGACTGCCGCGACCGCGTTATGTTGCATTTATCCGCAGAACGCACAAGGTCCTGTGCTTGGTCGTCTTCCTGTCATGGGAAGCTGGAAAGGCATACCCTTACCCAGGTAACTGTGGATGCCAGGTTGGCTTGGACACTTGGGGGCAGTCAGCCAAATTTGATGGCAGCCTTCCCCTCGTTCGCACCTCGAGACGGGTCAACCAGACTCGACTTAGAAGAAGCCTCCCAGCATCCTGGACAGAACAGCAACCCGGATGGAGGGCACTTCCAACATAACCAATGTCACAACAGTACTTTTATCACCCAGCCATTTATGCTTTTACCAACAGATTTTGATTCCGTTTTGACGTTCTATTCCTTGTGAGAACGATTTCACCATAGAGGGCGGAACGAGTAGACAGACAAACATATTTGGTTTTGGAAGCTGTTGGGATGGACGATCAGCTGGAGGGTATGCATCTCATTACAGTGAAGAGAGCGCATCGCTCCTGCAACTAAATCAAGTCGGTGGCAGCGCAGCACATGGTGTCTGTTGCTGTACACCACCTGCCTAGAATTAATAGTCTCGGCAGAGATACTATCCCCGCTGGACTTCATTTCGCATGGGTTGTCGGATCACATCGGCAACCTCTGCATTTTTCACTCTATTATGGAGTGCAACCACTTGGGAGGATAGGCATATGACCTGACGATTGGTCCGGTGATTTCTCTTCCGACTATAACTGATGTATGATGAGTGTTTATTTTACCATTTCCTTTGTCGGCTGGATGGATGGGTTGTTTTTATGGGCATCTTTTTCCAGACTCGGACTGGGATGGGAAAAATTCAGGAACTTCGTTAGGTAGACTTGCGATAAAAGTAATATACTATCGAGCGAATGTGCGGCTTGCATTCTATTCTGTGCCACTGAACTATTTTTTTCTCACCATGCACTTTACGTGGCAAACGGTTCCCTAAATCGAGATCAGATCTAATCTCTTGGGTGGTCAGCTCAGCATTATAATGCAAGATCCTAAGAAACAGCACGCAGCTTCCCACAGTCCATCCGCTCAACGGCGAAGCGCCTGATCACCGCTCCCCACAACTGGAAGCACCGCAGTGTCCTCAGTGCTGACCGCATGTACTTAGTGCAGCAGCGTACCCAGTTCGCCGCCCCTAAAATAACCAGGATAGGAATGCGTCTGCCCAGTCTTGAGTCTCCTCTTTTTCTTCAGGCACTTTAATTGCTTCCGTGGCACTACGTAATGATCAAAACCATGGGGATATATTAACTGCAACTCAATTCACTCAATTCATGCCTCTCTGCTCGCAAAGACCGGGCCGAGCGGTTATATAGCACGGAACGGCTCCGGGCCTGAGCCTATTTTGTCTGGTACTTCCACGTTTCGTTGTTGTTGACTTCTTTCCAAGCATTGCTTGCCGACACTTGAAAAGTCCAAACCGGAAAGTACTCTAATTCTTGGTCTTCCAACTACCTCCTTAACTTTTTATCTATCCCCCATCCAATTCTTTCATCTCATCTTTTTTCTCCCCTCCATCATTCATCCATTAACCTTCACTATTACTTGTTTGCTCTTATCTCTTGTGTTGTCGCCAAGAATTGGTCCTGTCCCCAAGGGGTCGGAGCCAACAAGGGCTCTCTAACAACGTAAACTTCAAACCAAAACCAAACCGCATCGTCGTCTCAACCCCGCCCCCTGCTAAACCTCAAACCAAACCCCACGGCCCGAGTCCGTCCGCGCGCGCACGGGAGCTAAAACAACACCCCTGAAGCGCATCCACTCATTTTGTCGTCATATCCTGAACTTGAACGCCATTCAAAAAGCCGCATTGCTTCTTCCTCGTCCTCGAGAAAGACAAACACATCGGTAGTCGCTCCTTTTTTGTTATTTTGGTTGTGTTGTGTGTTACTCGCAGCAAGACAACTAGGCGACATACACCCTGAGTTCTAAGCCTCTGGTGACATCAATACATCCACCTTTTTGCAACCCCACAACCGGCACACTATACAAAATGCCGTCACCAAAACTTTTGATCATCCTCCTCTGCTGGGGAACATCAACACTCGCATCCCCTGTCGCCGTCTTCCAGAAACAGAATCCACAGTTCCAACTGCAACAATCCTCACCTGTCACCAGCAGCACAGTAGAGAACATCTTCCCGCAACAAACACAACCGGCCAAACCAATGCGGTATAAGTCCTGCAAAGCGACGTATGGCAAGGGATGGGAGCGATGTGGGGGACCGGTATGATGAACCGTCCTCTCATGAGATTGAGAGAGCGGAAGATTCTAACGAGTTGATTGCTGTTGATGCAGGAGAGTATCTTCTGCTATAACCCCTCACTCGGCCATGTATGCGTTCATTCACCAATCCCTCGAGGTTCTCCTGTTCCCGCAGGACATGCGACTAACACCCTCTTGACAGTCCTGCTGCGAAATCGACAACAGCCACTGCCCCAAGGGGACATATTGCGCCCCAGTCGCGGGGCACTGTTGCTTGGAGGTAAGGACTTGCCCCCTATACCGTGCCATGGAGATGATCTCGTGTGTGTGTGTGTGTGGTGTGTGCTGACACGAGTGTGGAGGGCGAGGACCTGGCAACATGTGCCCGTAACACGGGGTTCACATTACCGGAACATATGAACGATCGGTTTCCTGAGAAGAGTCCCGATCTCTAGAGAGAGTGGGGGGGTGCAGTCATCGTACTTCGTTTTCGGTATGCCGCATCATCGTTGGGGTTTGTGTTTAGATATTGGTGGTTTGTGAGTACCGGTTTTGGGTAGGGTCTACAAGTGGGAGCTGTGCGGCGTTTATATTTTCTCATCCACTGGATATATCATGATACCCTTCGGAAGCACTTCAGAACGGTAGACGAGGAAGACAGCCACATGAGCTGTCACTGGGTCTCATCGTTGAAAATGATAAGAACAAATACTTTGAATTATATCCCGCCCGTTGAGAACGAGCCTCTTAAAACCTTAATACGCGGTGCACCCGTCCTTCGCAAGCTCAAAAGCGTGCGAGAAGAACGACTGCATGGCGGTGTAGTGGAACAGGATGCCACCAAGGACAGCAATGTGCCACAGGTTATGGCTGCCGCCAAAGTAGTCAAACATGCCGGGACACCAGCGCTCGGGGACCTTGCTGGCGTAAATGCATGCGCCGAGGAAGTAGACCAGCAGCGACTTGCAAATAGGCGTGTAGAACTCAACGACCGAGGCAAAGCTGCGGGTGAGCGACAGCTGCAGGATAGGCAGGGTGCCCGTGGCCGACAAGGCGACATAAAAGGCGACGCGAGCCCAGGCCATATCTTGTCCATTAAAACGAGGGTGCCAGGGCAGGATGACGCCGCCGATGCCGAGCAGCATGGTGGTGGTCATGTACATCCAGCGGCTGACGGGCTCGCAGTAGAAGGCAGTGTACTCGGTCGTCATGATGGACGCCGCGATCAGCAGGGAGATGCCGGTGTAGTCGACGCAGGCAAACATGGAGATGAGGTTGATGTCGGCGACCGAGTTCATGGTGTGCCAGATGATGCTGCAGACCAGGCACTGGCAGGCGGCGAAGAAGAACATGGCGGCGACGAAGACGTCGGCTTTGGTACTGAGCGAGAAGTTGGGCGTCTGCGGATAGAAGTAGAGGGCCACGGCCAGGACGAGCAGCAGGCCCAGGGCGTGCGACCATATGTTGACCAGCTCGTTGGAGAAGCCAAAGGCCGACTTGATGCAGTCGAGCTTGGTCTCGGAGAAGCGGTAGCCGCGTAGGATGTGAGGGTTGATCCGCCACGGGACTGGCAGCTCCTCGTAGCGCAGCAAGCCCTGCTCACGGGCACGAGCAATGGCACGCTGGATGTGGTCCTCGAGCGACTCGGCGGCGCGGATGGCACGCTCGATACCCTCATCAAACACACGCTGGGCCTCGTCGATGAAGCCCTCGGCGTTGGCCAGACCCTTCTCGCGGAACTTGGCTGCGCGAGCTTCCATCTCTTGCAGCATACCGTCAAGCAGCTCGATGCCAACTTTGGCCTTCTCATTTAGCGAGCCGGCGGCTGCCATGGCCTCGTGGTAGCGCGACTCAAGAGTTTCCACCATAACGTGCAGCCTCCTACGACCGGCACCCATAACCTCCTCAGAGACCTGCGAGCAACGTGTGCGCACCGCCTGTAGCGTGTTGAAGGCGGCCGAGATGCCCGAATCCAGCTTGAGCTCGCCATAGTTCTCCCAGTACTCCAGACGCTTCTCCAGCTCAGTCAGAAACAGGTCCAGCTTCAGCAGAATGCCCTCCTCGCTCTCCATGATGTGGTTGACGATGGACTTGCGGCGCTGGACAAAGTGCGAATGACGCCTCTTGCGGACACCCGGGTGCTCCTGGGGCTGGGCGCCCGATGTCTTGCTCTCGGCGGCATCGTGGGCGTCGAAGGTGAACGGCCCGCCCATGTTGTGAGAGGCCATTTTGGAATCGTTGAGGTCGGCCACAGCGGCGACAGGCGGCACAAAATTCGGACAAGCAAAAATAAATAGTTGACGGGAGACAGGAGCTCCCTAAGGCCACAAGCAGGCCAGGGTTATGGCCGAATAGTGGTCGAGGTGAACAGCTGGTTCACAATATGGCTCGGTTCGGGTCGGGTGCGAAGAGAAACCTGGAGCTGGCTGCAGGTCAAGTGGGCTGGAAATCGAAGACGGAGAGCGATTTTGTTGGGCTGGGCGTTGAGTTCCTGGCGGACAGTGATGTTCCCTGGAACAGCTCGCCACCACAGAGCAAGCAGACTAGACCTGGGATGTGACGGATTATGAAAATATATGAATCCGAAATACCCGCAATCGGTAAGACAGTGTGAACGTAATGTTTGTATGGCTCCCAGAACAAAATAAATCAGAAATACGCCAACATGGACAGTCGAACCGACAGTCGAAGACGAAGAGAACCTGAGCCTGCAGCAGCACCCGTTCCGAACCGACCAAAATGAAGCACAGCCTGCGCCTGTCCTGCGCCTGTGGTGCCTGGGGAGGATAACAAACGCGGGTCCTCATAGTACAAGGGATGAGCCTGTTGATTTAAAAGTGGATTTCCCTCGGCCCCCAAGAATTCGAAGCATCCCACCCATTGCCCATCCAACGGGACCTGCTTGTTGGCTGCTTGGATCCCCCATCTCCCGAAAGCTATCCACCAATGCCATCGGTGCAGCAAGCTCGCTGCATTGCTGCAATCGCAGCAACTTCAGCCCGTCGTGCCGGGCGCCAACCCCCAAAACGGCGCCAAAACCTGCACCCAGCTCGCCCTGCGCCCGTGGACGCCCGAAAGCGCCCGCTAGGGTCCCCACCTCACTGCGTCACACGGCCAATTGCCGCCGTCATCGCCGCCCAGAGGCTCCACCTGCCGCATGCCCACTCGCTGCATGGTTTGAGGGGGTTGGCTCCATCAGGAAGTTTCGCCCTTTTTTTCTGTGGCCTTGGTCCCTGTCCCGTCGTGTGTTGCGCTCGAGATTGTGATTCTGCGGCGAACGGGACTGCCGAGGTGAGCGTCATCGGAGAGCCCACGGCGAGACTCCGTCCGCAGTTTTCGGTCGCAAGCGTAACGTCACTAGCGCGCGAGAGCCTGCTGCATCCTTGACATCGCGATTCGATCCAGATTACGGAGTAGCAGCTGCGCGCTCCACTCGCACCGCCATCATCCCACCGGCCGCTTCCTGGGCCATCGCGATCGCATCGCGATCCACGAAGAGAGTCTCGACCAGTCGACAACCACATCTAACGCTACCAACCCGAACCATCACCGCCCAGCCCTCGATAGCCACAGCTCTAAATCTCCCCAGCGAGCCACAGTCAACCACGCATCACGATGACGGTCGACGCACACATCAAGGATCTTGTGCTGCAAAACGCACTGGAGGTGTCGCAGGCGGCGCGAGAGCAGGCCCTGCAGTTGGTCGACCTTGTAGCGCGCGCGACCGCCGCCCACAACGCGTCCAACGGCCCGCTGCCCAGCGAGCTGCTGGCCGAGATCGCGAAGCAGCAGAAACTGCTTAATACCAACCTGGCTCATCTACGGGGGCTGCACCGGCAAGCCCATTTCCGCGCGCGAGAGACCAAGGCCCAGACGGCTGAGAGGCGTCACGAGGTTGATGTGCTGCACTTGCAGCTGCAGAATTTGATCTATGAGCAGAGGCATTTGGAAGGGGAGATTGCCGCGTGTGAGAGTTTCGAGTATGTCCCTCCAAACACCACCCTCTTGTACCAGCTACTGACAGAAATGCAGACATACTTATCAACAACTTCCTCTCATCCCTGTCGAAGAGTTCCTCGCCAAGTTCCCCGAGCACGCCGAGTCTGACG
>JAAFKN010000492.1:0-12657 GCA_011800035.1 Thermochaetoides dissita | reverse complement strand
GGGGGGGGGGTGGTCACCTGCAAAACTGCAATTCTGTCCACGGGCCAAGTCGGACTCGTTAACATGATACTACAGATAGATTACGTTTGGGATTGAGCTGCAATGCCGATGCATGCTGAGTTTATGTAAAAGGTCAAATCCTCACAGCCAGAGAGAGGGCGAGGGTTTTGCTTCTCCATGGCCATTGCGGTTTTTACCGTCATGTCTTGCACCGACGATCCGGCCAGCATGCGACTGATTTCCCCTGCAGAAGACGCATGCGGGCCTGTTCTCGTCGTCTTGTCGTCTCATGTGTCCAACATCAACTCATCCCGCACCGCCTGATGACACTCCGTTTCCCTATCCTGCATCCTGTACGAGACTCGTTCGGGAAACGTAACTTCAAAGCCACAGCGTGCTCTACTGGCTCTCCTGGCGGTTTATGTCGTCGTCATACGCGCTGACTTGGGTGAGAAGCATTGAGCCAGCGGGGGCCTTGTGTGTCGAGTTGCTGCCTTAGGTAGCAATGCCCCGAACTGGTCCATTACATATCAGTATTCAGAAAACGAGGCTATCAGCGGTTCCACTTGAACAAGCCCCCATTTCTTGCATGCGCATGTGGGCGCGTCAAGGTCGCGCTGCCAGCTCAAGTTATTTAAGCTCCAACGTGCATAAAGCGCCGGCACCCCCTTCTCCGCCGTCATCAATTGAGACCTAATTCAACGCCCATCACGGTTCTCATTCAATTCAATGCATGAGAATGTGGGAACTTTTCGCTTTCCGTTGAATCCCTGGGTTGAGATAATGTGAATGGTGTTTCTTCTCCTCAGATAACGTTTCTTGACCGGTGATCCCAACTTCCATTCAACCCCAGGTTGCCGGCTTGCCAGAGTGGAGAGTGATCATCTGGTGATCATGAGCACATGCTGAATTCCTGATTCCTGTGATTATTCCCTCCCTCCCCTCTGCCGTAGCTAGCTTGAAGGTCTGCCCCTCCTTATTGGACGCCATGCAGGCGAACATCACCTCGCAGATCACAAGTTCCAACGGTCTTGCTCTCTTGCTGTAGACCGTCCCTCAAACAACCACGCCAGACCAGAAGCAGATAATCAGACACATGAGACCAAGCAGAGTGTCGTGCATCGACAGAGTGGACGCAGCGGGGAGAGCTAAACCACAACAGACGGTACTTACCAACAAAGCTACCGCCACGAAAAGCTGCTGGATGCCACATGATGACACCCTCCTTTGTTGACCACTATATGCTATGTCCAATCAGACGTGTTGCCGAGTGTCCCAGTGCCAGAACAAAAGCGCCGAAGTTGCTTGGGAGGGAAGGGAACCCCAACTTTTCAAGAAAGGACCCTTGAAGCCTTGGGGTGGCATCTTGCGACCCACGATGATGAAATGATTTGCTGAACAAAAAACAAGCTCCCTGGCCGGCCATTCATATCGGTAGAAAGACGATGACAGCGAAAAAAAAGTTTGCATTGATGTCTACCGATATAACATGGGTTATGGGATCATGTAACCACGGCCGTCCGAGAATGCAAATGTGAACCACCGCCGCCGACTGTAAAAGTAGGCAACTTCTACATCGAGAGCAACCAAGTTACTATATAACCAAGGTTTGGAACAACTAGGGATTTATCGGTATAGTCACTCAGCTCCAGAGGTACCTAAGTCAAGTGTATGTACGTAGCGACATCGCACGTAATCTGCGCATCTCCGCCCCGTCGGAGTTTTAGATACTTTCTAAACCATCAACTTCAGACCCCATGCTGGCTCTGATAACTGAGGGGTCAAACGATGCAACTCCTGACCAGCACAAGTCATGCCATGTCAACGACCATGGGCACGGCTGATGTTGCTCTTCTGAAATTGCAACATCACATCGAACTGATAGATACTTCACGATGCTGGCATTGATGCCGTTGACACCCCCAACTAGGCAGAGGACGGGATGTGCGCAAAGAAGCGGGCGGATTAACCTACCACCGATACCCCACTGTGCCAGGACAGCCTACGACCCCGTCGCCCGTTCCCCGGCCCCCCGTCGATCATGAGTGGATCTCTATTCCCATGACGTTTCAATCTCCGAGCGACCCGGCTTTTTGCCTTCGCCCATTCACCAGTCGGCGCGTCGGGAACGGGCTGACAGACGGCGGGCTTCGGGGCTTTCGTGTCGTTTTGCCCTCCATCGGGGGGATGGGGGCGCCACCGGAAACCCGATGGCCACATGTAGTTTTTTCCTCGGATGGGATGGTGAGCAAAAGCATCGTGGCAACAGTTGATGGAGTTCGGAATACCGAAGCATCGCCAATCTGGGGACGCAGGAAGGTAATTTACTAAATCCATAATCCAAGTCCCAACCGATTCAACCAATTTTCATCATCTCTTCCTTTCTTTTTGCGACTCGTCAGCTACTTAGGGGCTGCGAATACGCGTAACTTCCGCCCTGCACGGATACAAAGATCCCGGAAATTACTATTACCAACGCTCGTCATAACATCGCAGTCTCGGCGGGCGGCCTCTTCCTCCCGTACCGCGTACGGAACCTGTCGTGCACGTCCTCTGTACGGAATTCGTCTTTGTTTCCGGGATGAGCGGCTCCATTCCGGACTGCTGTCATCATTACTTAGGTAGGGACTCCATATTTACACAAGAGGCCGTGTCTGGATTCCTCATTCCATGTCTGGGTCAACCGATGGCATGCTGTGGATATGACGATCTTGAACCATTGATTCGTCGGGAACGGGGAGCGCAGGGTCTTTTACGTCGAGTCGATGGGATCTTCTTCAGCTTGGGGTTTCAATCACGAGCCAAGCCTAGTCCCCATCCAGGACTGTTGCGAGAGACGTTGAATGACGGTACCCCTGGGCCTTGCAAGATGTGAGGTTCGTTGTTGCCGAGTGCGGCCTGAAGTCATTATCGATCAGGTGCTCGCAGACAAACCTTTACAATTAAGGTTTCCCAACTATTTAGAAAATCCAGCGCATGTAGTCGATTATCGTCGTTGCAATTGTCATCCTCTCCGAATAGGTGATATGAGTTAAGGTAATGCAGGAACTCTGGGCCGTCTCTTCTCGTTTTCTCCCCTTCGGTTAGTCCCACCTACCTAGGTCCAACTCTAAGAAAAAACACAACTTGACGGAGGGTTTTGGTCTAATTTTGAAGGTGAGTACTGATCTTTGTTCCTTATGACACCAACAAAAAGCAGATACCTACCTACCTGAGCTTGTTGGAGGAGCAAACGGGTGAATGAAGTGCTAATTTTGAGCAGAAGCCTTCCCATTTCATCCCCATCACCTTTTCAGTTTCAGCTCAAACCTGAGCATAGGTCAAGAACCTTCAAATCACAGACACCAAGAAGATCAAAAAACGAATAACTACCAGGCTCAAATTCCTTGCTCTTATTTCATTCGTTAATGCTAGCAAACACTCATCCGGATGGGCAGGCAGGCCGAATCACATAAGTACTAGGGTACCGCCTTGATCTGATCAATCCTTATTCCAGAGTAATCCAGGGCGATACCATTCATATTAAAATTTCCCCGTCATGCCCATCATCACTTCAAAGCAGTAAAAACCCTATTCGAGTCCGGTATGACATGCGTGACTGCAGCAAGCCAGCACCAAGCTAGTAGGCAAGCAAGTAGACAGCGAAAATTACCCCCCTTTTCCTTCAGCAATTCTTTTTCAAGACCTGATTCTGAAAGATTTTGAATTGTCGTGAAGAAAAGTCAATATGAACGGAACCGGCCACTCAGGATGGCGAGATTTAAGCTCCAGAGGAAATCGAGCACCGCTTAATAATTTCCTCAGCGACCTAGTCTGAGTTTAGTGAGGATTCGTTGACGCAGAGATGACTGACTGGATAAGGTCGACCCTTGCTTAAGACACACCCACCGCTTACGCAGGTGTATAGGCAGCTAATCCGTCAGTTCGTCATGCGGTCCCGCGCCTAGGCCTTAATCTTGGCTTGGTCAACCAGCTTCGCTGCCTTTTTTTCCCTTCTTCTTCAACTTTTTCTCTTCTCTTTCTTCGTGGCCTTCTTCCCATCACTACCGCCACTGCCAGGCTTAGCATTGCCATTACCTCTGTCGCTCAAGCCGTCCCACTCTATATCTGACAGTTCTTCCCGTTTGATGACAGCCTGCTGCTTCTGATGCCGCTCAGGGGTTTTAAGAATTCCCCTGAGAGGTTGCGGCTGGGTTTGAGGAAGCACCTGAGCAATAGAGCGACGAGTCTGGACGGGACCAGCACCAGAGCGGCAAATAGCGAGCGACGCAGGAGCAGATGAAGTAGGAGGAGCGACAGTACCGGCGCGGGTGAATGGGTTTGAAATCAAGGCCGCCGTATCTTGCTGCTTCCGCTGGGTAGAGTCAACCGCAACACTAGGGGATTGAGGGGCGTTGTGAGGAGAGGAAAAGAAAACCGGCTTGCGATTCTTCGCTCCCGCGATTGGAATTGGTGTCCAGCGGGCCTCGGTAACGGGCACGGGAACGGTAGTCTTCGGCATCAAGGTCACAGCTGTCGTATTCTTGGTCGGGGTATTGATGTTGCTACTGCCAGTCCGCTTCATTGCTACATCGCCGCCAACAGGGCCAGCCTTTCTCGGGGTGCACGGCATCATCGTTCCCCGAGCACAAGCCCCCGAAGCCTGATTTTGACGTGCAGTGGGTATCGCAGTCTCTCTTTTCTTCTGCGTTGACATCGACTGCCATCCGCTCACTCCCGTCACCGTGGTGTCCGCTGCTGTGGTAGTCAGCGCAGCCATACCCGTCACATTACTACTACCAGTTCCCTCCTGCAAAACCCCCAATTCAGAACCAGAGCTAGTAACGGAGCCGAAGTCATCCGAAGAACCAACCTAAGTGCTCTTCGCATTGGTAGCAGCACCAGCGCCAGGAATAGGAGGCGGCAGAACGGGGGTGACTTTAGCTGGCTTGGGCAGCTCGGCAGGATTCTTCTTCGGCTTGCTTGAGGCACCGTTCTTGGCCGAAGACGACTTACTCACGCTGTCGGCGCTGGGGACAGGCGGGGGCGCGATGGGCGTCTCCTTGGACGACTTGGAAACAGGCTGAACTGTGGGTGTGTTGGCGTTGTCGACGCGAGCCTTCTTGGACTTCTTCGCGGGCGTGATGGCAGCATCGTCCTTGCCATTCGGCGTGCTCTTCTCGACGTCTCCGTGCTTGCGTTTCTTGGCGGCCTTCATGGGGTCATTGGTAGACTTGGGAGCTGCCAACGCAGGAGCTTGGGTCATGTCTACATCGCTCTCGCTGTCGGAGGCATCCACGCCGATGCTGCCCATGCCGCCGCTGGTGACACCAATGGGCTGATAACGCGCCTTGAGGCCCTTAGGCTGCGGGCGGGGCGCCTTCGAGGTAGCAGGGACAACAGCAGCAGTCGACTTCGACTCATTATCCTCGCTGAAGCGGGCGACGCGGGTGATGTGCAGGACCTTGTCGACCGAGTTGCTAAGCGTCTCGTACTTGTTGCCCGATTTTCCGGGCACGAGGATCTTGATCTGGTGGTTGACGGGCGTCTCGAAAGTGCCCGTATACTCGGCGCCGTTGTGAGAGAGGATGGGCAAACCGGCAGCAACCTTGTCCAGCGGGATGGTAGCCTTCTGGATAACTTCGATGGGGACCGACTTAGGCGCAGTAAAGTACCAGATCTGCTTGCCCTCGGCCTTGGCCTTTTTGAAAGCTGCGGCCACGGCAGCGGCATCGAGGTCTTCCTCGGCCTTGCGAAGATAGAAGCCCTGGGAGATGAAATCGCGAGGTGCGCTGAGCTGTTAGCATACGAAGTCATGTGTGAGATAAATCTGCACACACCTCTTGTTTTTTGCAACAGTCTTAGTCGGCTCCTCTTCCTCCTCACTCTCCGAGCTGGACTCAGACTCGCTGACAAACTCCTTGCTCTTAGTACCATTGGTAGAGGGCTTGCTTTTGGGTGCTTCCTTGGGAGCCGGCTTCGCGGGCTGGGTGTGCTGCTTGGGGGAAACCTCCTCTTCGCTCTCGCTCTCACTCTCACTCCCAGTTTCAGCCTGCTTTTCGTCCTCCGACTCATCTGATTCGAAATTCTCGTCATCGCTCGACTCGGAGCTGCTGGACTCAGAGGCATGGGCTGCCGTGGCGCGCCTGATTGTGTTCGGGCTAGGCGAGGCCTTGACCGGAGGGGCGTCGGCCATCTCCTTGTCCGACTCGCTCTCGGAGCTTGACTCTGACTCCTTGTCAGCAACCATCTTGTCCTTGGGCTTGGTCTTGGTGTTCTCGGCCTGACTTTCACTTTCGCTCTCGCTTTCGCTGTCCTCACTGTCGCTGTCACTCTCACTCTCCGACTCCTCCTTCTTCATATTCACAGAGTCATCTTTCTGCGGCTTGGATTTAACGCCGTTTGGCTTCGCCTTGTTTCGCAAGCCCTCGGCCCAGTTCTTGGATGTGCTGTTGTCCTCGGCCTCGCTGCCGGTAGATGTATCAGTTTCGGAACCAGTTTCGGAAGCGCTGTCGGAGTCGCTGTCGCTCTCGTCCTTGACGGGGCCAGGCTTGCGATCGCGGTCCTGCTCGCCGCGGAACCGGCCGGGTACCATCTTACGGACCAGGTTGGACGCGGCGGCCGCGTGCTCTGAGAGAGTGCCGATGGGCGCGCGCGGCCCTGCCATTGCGGTTAACGGTTAGATGAGACAGAAAAAAAATCGGACACTAAGTAGGCAGGATCAAACAGGGAGAGTTGAGATAAGATTTTAGGTGGGAGTGCGCGGGTCAATCTTGGGGGAGAAAGCGGGGAAAAAAAGCGACTTTGCTGGTGTTTTTTTTCCTGGATTCAAAAGTCGATGGGGAAAAAAAGGTTCGCGCATCGCGAGAAGCTCTGCGGCCCTTCTTGTCGCGTAACGGGTGGGGCAAAATTTCAATTTTACCGCGTTATTATTGGCTGATGGGGTGTGCTAGAAAGCCAAAAAGAATTGGTGTGGCCGAAACTTTCACTGCACTCACCTTCAATCTTTGATAAAAAGGGCAATCGACTGAGCAGATCGCGAAGGCCACCCATGCGGCCGATTCGAGGCAGTCTTTGAGTCCCTGTGAAAAAGAAACCGAGTTGCTCGATAATTAACGTGCTGCTGGATTGGCGCGTTTGGTGGGTGGAGGTTGAGTAAGCAAACGGAATGAAAAAACCGTCGTTTGGCGGTTGAAGAAGGGTGATAGGGAAAAAAACAAAGTTTCAAGTCGAGAAGATTTTGGAGAAAAGTTGAAAGCGGGCTGCAAATTGCTAAGATGGCATCGACCAAAAAGAGAAAGCTGGGAAGCAGCACCAGCGAAAGTGGCAATAATACACCAAGTATGAGTCCTTCAGTCCTTCGATTCATCGATTCAACCCTGGAAGTGCTGACACTGACCAAACAAGTCCTGAGTGCCTTTGCCGCGCGCCAGCAGCTCTGGGCTCGGAGTCTCGTAATTCAGGCTCAGGAACAGCCTCAGAGTGTTGACAGCAGCAAGCATGTGACAGAAAGGCGAAGCGCAACGCCGGTCTCAGCCGCCCAGGTCCTGCACAAGAGCAAACGCAAGTCTCCTGAGAACTCACCAGTCATACCAGCTACGCCAGCCACGCCGGTAGAGACTAAAGAAGAGAAGCCGTCTAAGCATGTTCGCCTTTATTTTCCCGCTTGAGCTTGGATCTAATTATTATGCAGACCGTCATCCCCCCGCGAGCTAGTCCGCCATCACTCCTCGTTCCAGCCAAACAAGTCCAACTTCCAGCGCAAGGCCGGCGGCAGGCTGGTTTTGAGCACTCCCGATGCAGAGGTATGCTTCTGCAACTAGCTTTTCATTGCTCTCGTGTGTGGCCTTGCTGACTGCTGACTTTTCCCAGCGTTTTGTCGTTCTTGGCAGCTATGGCGTCAAAGTTCACCAGGGCGAGGTGACCATCGCCGGCGCGACACTGACGCCCATCGATGATGTGCAGTGGGTGCACGCCCCCCATTGTCATGCACTTCCGGTTTTGCGGACAGCCGATGACACCGTCATCGAGCTTTTGCCGTGTCCAGCCGCCCAAGGATTGCGCGAGTTAGCCCGTCTGAATCCGTCGTTTGGACGCTTGTGGAATGAGACGAAGAAGAGCGATACTTTTCAGATTGTACTCCCCCTGAAGTCTTCCCTAGCTCAGATCACGGATGCTAATGCTTCGGCCAGATATACACCAATGCAGACGCCCCGAAACGCGCCTCCCTTCGCGAATTGGCCTCTCACCCCGCGTGGAACAGGAAACTCGCCGAACTTCTCACCAGCTCGCGCCACAAATCTTCCCCAATACTCTTCATCTGTGGCCCTAAATCCTCTGGCAAATCCACTTTCGGCCGACTCCTGACCAACTGTCTCATGACCGACCGTGCAGGACACAAGTCGCGCTCCTGGAACCCTGTCATGGTGCTCGATCTCGACCCAGGACAGCCAGAGTTCTCGCCACCAGGCGTGGTTTCGTTGACAAGACTTAGGCGTCCGAACCTTGCGCCCCCGTTTTGTCACCCGGGTCTTTCCTTTGGGGAGAAGGGTCAGGACTGCGGCAATGAGGGGATGACGACGGTCCGCATGCACGCCATCGCGTCTGTCACCCCCGCGCTAGATCCAGCGCATTTCTTGGCTTGTGCGAGAGACTTATTCGCATACTATAGACGCTCTGCTTCTCAAGAGAATATCCCGTTGGTGGTTAACACCCCGGGCTGGATTCAAGGCACGGGACTGGACCTGTTGGCGGAACTGATTGCCGCCCTGCGCCCAACGGAGGTCCTCTATATGTCTCAGGACGGTCCAGAGGAGACTGTCTCTGCTTTACGTGAGGCGTGTGCATCACCAGGCAAAATCCCATTCGCCATGCTCCCAAGCCAACCAAACTCCTCTGGTGAAGGCGGTGGCGGTGGAGCAGCTTCATGGACGCCAGCAACACTTCGCTCAATGGCAATGCAGTCGTATTTCCACCTATCTCCCTTCTCCAGAGATCAGCAAGGTAGCCTTGGATGCCAATGGAACCCCACACCACTGGCACACCTTTGCCCATGGCGAGTGCGATTGGCAGGCCGGCCGGACGAGAGAGGAGTGCTGGGGATTGTATGCTACGATCACCAATATGCACCAGAGCTTGTTTCCGATGCGATTAATGGGATGGTAATGGGATTGGTCAGGATTGAGAAAAAGGAGGCGTTGCGGGGATTAGCAGTGCCAGGAGATACGTTCTTGTCCTCCACATCATCTACTTCCCAGGACGAATGCGACTCTGAATTGGACTCAGACTCCAATTCCAGCTCTGCCCCCTCTTCAACCTCATCTTCATCTTCTCACCTCAACTCTGCGCCCTTGTTACCACTAATCCCCAACCCTACAGGCTCTCCTCTCTCCCCACAATACACCTCCCTCGTAGGCCTAGTCCTCATACGCGGCGTCTCCCTAAATGCTTCAAACCCCGAACTCCATCTCCTCACTCCGATCCCCCCCTCTGTCCTTCAATCTCTTCGCGGAGATGAACTCGTCTTGGTTGCGGGCAAGTTCGACGCGCCTACCTGGGCTTATGTCGAGGGGTTTTATTGGAAAAAGGGCAGCAAGGCTGCTAAAGAGACCGATGAAGAGGCGGATGATGAGGATGACGAGGAAAGTGAGAGTGTGGGAGAGGAGGAGGAACAAGAGGAGGTTCCGTGGGTAGAAATGTTGCACGGGAGTGCAGGGAGAGATGTGGGGAGTCGAGTGTGGAGGGTTAGGAGAGACTTGGGAAGGAATTAACGTCAGTTTTTAGTTTAAGGAACAGCATATGCTTTACATTGTGGTATGTTATCTAACTCTCGATGTTATGTCGTAGAAACTGCAGGTGGACGGTGATAAAATGCAGTTCTATAGACAGGTTTGGGCAAATATCCCAACTTGATCGATATGTTACCGACCACATCAACCTTCTCAACGACACAAGTCAACTCTTATTACAATGACCACACGTAGTACTGTCCTCACACCTATTCATCGAGCCCAACCGCTCACATCTCGAATCACTGAGTCTCTCTCGCCACGACTCAGCCCTTAGCAAGACCTCACGAACACTGAGAATACCAAGAATTGATCGCCTTACAGGTGTACGGCGCCGCACAATTCGTGCACCCACTAAACCCCTGCCCACCACACTGCTGCCACTGTGGCACTGTACATCCACTCGACTCAGTCCCCGACGGAATAGCAGGCTGGCTCGTGACCGGCGCCGGCTCAGCCACGCCACTGCTACCATCACTGGAGCTACCGCTGTTGCTACCAGTGTGTGTAGATGTCCCGTCACAAGTGAACACAGGCGGTCCTGGGATAACATACTTTTCGGACGGGGACATGGTGTAGATATTAATGAGAATGCCCGGGTCGTTGGGCTTATAGATCCCAGGGATCGAGTAGGTTTGAGGAGTGGCGGTGCCGGTGCCACCGACGATATTGAGTTGGGCGCATTCCATCTGCACAGGTTCAGTCAGCTGTTCACTCTATGCTATGGAGTTGCAAAAGTTAACATGATATGCACATACATAAAGCTGCGCGCCCCCTTGAGATCCTGCACCATGCAGCGCAATCATCTCTGCTCGAAGGAGGTACTGTCCGTTGGGAATGCACGCTGGTATATCACTAGAATCTCGTCAGCCACGAGCCAATTGCCATCTCGAGATCACAACACACATATAATGCTTCCCTTGATTCTGGATAACCTTTGTCGTCCCCCAGACGCCGTTGTAGTAGCCATCCTCCTGAATCTTGAACCAACCCGCGCTAACCCCAGAATCCGTCAGCGCATCATCTACCTTCTTTAGATACGCCAACGTCGGACCCTTATGGCTCGCATCCATGACATCGTTAGGCCCGGATGTCAATGTGTGTCTCCAAATAGCGGCAATAGTACTCCCAGCCTGCACTGTGATGATCTTATCCGATTTCATCGTCGGGTTCGGCCCGCCGTTACACGCCAGATCGTTCGACAGGACATTGGTGATGGGCCCGTCGTATTGTGGCGTGCGGATGGCGTGTGAGACAGGGTACGTCGTGCCGTCGACCTCCAGCTGGACGAATATTGTGTGCGCTGAAGCCGTGGAGGCGGCGGCAACGAGAGGAAGTACCTTCATTCTTGTGACGGTTGCTGATAAGGGGCACAGAAGAACGTGGTTTGATGTGCTGTGCCACTGCGCATCATCACTCGCATCATTAGATGCGTGCCATGATCGGTATATATCCTCATCTCCACGGGGATTTAAGGACCACAACTGGAGCCATTTCAGCAAAACATCTGCCGTCGGACCAGAATCCCATCAGCTCCCCATCTCGCACCTCCCTCCTTGCATCTCGGATTTGAGATGGTCACGCTCAGCGAATGGGGGACGGAAGGAAGCTGTCCGAGCCGTGGCATTTTATCTATCTATATGAGGTCGGCCTCTGCCGTGCAATGCTCAAAACAACTTCAGCTCCGTCTCAATGCAGCATTTCACTGCGCACCGTTTTTACATGCCCGACACGTATATAAACGTCAGTCCAACCAGCCCGTTCGCATCAGCCGGGTCGCGGAGAATGCCGTCGATGCAGCTTGATGATTCCGTCCCGGGTAAAATCAGGAGAACCTGGAACTACCCCTCACGGCTGAAAAGACATCTCACCTGTTGAAATGCTTCTTCAACCGAACATGTAGTTGGGGATCTGCAGACCCGTAAGACTGAGTAATGCAATTTCATGAGATATCGGCTTAGAAATGGGAGGAGCAAAGCATCATCTCCCATCTGGTGATGAAATGTAGTCACAGTGCCATTCCCAACCGTGTTCTTGATAATTCTAGCAACTGAAGTGGTTATCATACCAGCATGGATGGATGAACTAGATATACTAGCAATCCAAGACCTATGGCCGGCCCTAGGGAGGACCCTTAGTTCATTTGATAATAGATAGAGAAGACTACACGCTTGCTTACTACAATTAGTCATATCCAATTCTTTAATCTTCTCAAGCTTCACACTCGTCCTACATGCGGCCGCACGTGTCTAGATGGGCAGGACCCTTGGCTCACCCTCTGGCTCTTGGCAACCATATACTTTTGATGTTGGTTAAGGCCATGCTGAATTTTATTGTGTTGACGCTTTTCTAATCATTTTGCTCATGCGAACATTCGGTATCACCAAGCACCAATCTGTTTGTGGAGTTGCGAATTATAAATATTTGAAGGAAACTTGTGACGATCCAACTAGCCTTCCTGAGATGGGTTCCGGTTCGGTTCAGGGCTTATGGATCTGCAAGACAGGAGTTCTCACACAGATTCAGGAGCACTGTGGTCACCAGTCGGTTTAGGGAACTGTTTGTATTGCTGAATCGGGAATTCTTTCGTCCCTCTTCCTGCTGCGAGGAATTTATCTACACATATACTCAGAATCCTTCCTTGTCTCTTCTACCAAAGATCTTTCAGTCATTCGTCAGAAACTCCTGTTCCTTGTTGGCCTTTCAAACCTCGCGTGAGCCGCGTCTTTCTTGGTCCTTTGTGTCTGATCCCACTTTTCCCGCCTGATACTCCCTGTTGGTCGTGACAAAACTTGGAAACACAGTAGCTAAACAGAACCAGTGTCAACACAAGTTGTGTTACGGCTCAGGAGCGAACCGGCAACCGCTTCGCAGTGGTGGGGTGGAACCA
>JAAFKN010000491.1:0-12677 GCA_011800035.1 Thermochaetoides dissita | reverse complement strand
CCAACTATCATGGGAGCTACCCAGTGCCTTATAGGCATCGGGAACCTTGTTGAGAATCTTCCCAATGGGCAAGCGCTGACCGATGACGCCGGTGCTCATGACTATGGTGCCGTCGGTTTGGCCGAGGAACTTATCGGCCTCCTGGGCCATCTTTGCAGCATCCTCCAGGCCTCCCTTGCCCGTAACTGCATTTGCGCAGCCAGAGTTGATAATGACTCCCTGGATCCCCTGGTTGGCCTTCTTCTGCAACAAGCTCCGGCTGAACGTCACGGGCGCAGCTTGAAATTTGTTCTTGGTAAAGACCGCGGCAGCAGCGCAGGGCGTGTCCGACACCAATAGCGCGAGATCAGGCTTGGTCTTGTTAGACGGCTTGACGCCGACGATAGTGCCCGAAGCACGGAAACCAAGGGGGTATGTGCCTGTTGTCGGAACATACTTCTTCTTGGCAGCAGGAATGGCCATGCCGCCGCTGGGGAGAGCAGAATACGCCCGCACTTGGGTTTGGCCAACGCGACGCAGTAGCGTCTGTGATTGCCTAAGTTGATTCAGCATGCTGATATTGATTAAAGGCTGCTGGAGTGCTGATCCCGAGGTTTGCAACAAGCTGAGCTAAGATTGAAAGCAAAAGGGTGAGAAAGAACCAGTCACTTTCAGGGTTGGAAGCTTTGAGGTTGTTGGCGACACCGGAGCCGGTCACGCTCAGATCTGGGCCGCTACCGCAACATGGCAACTGCATGTTTACATTTCGCTATAGTCAGGTCACGAAGTTGACTCATACACTCGGCCTCAACCGCTATAGGTTTGCCATTCCAAATTTCCTAATTCAATTAGCTCGCGGTGGTAAGTTTGCAACATTTGGGGTCTTCAGTTCCTTTCTTCCAGCATCAGCCACAGGGTTGCTGACAGGCCGAGCATGAAGCCGAGCAAAAGTGCCCAGAAGAGTGGCTAAGCAGCTTTCGGAGACTCGGCGCCGAAGCCCGTGTGGCCAGTGCAGCCCTGCGATTGGCTCCACCAAACTGACCTCCATAAAAATAGTTTCGGTTGATGCAAGCGTCGCGTTTCTCCTTTCAATCTTGACAACTTCCTACGTTCAAGAAGCCACGAGTCATCATCACCAGCTGTTGGTGTTTGTGAAGGCAACCACATTTTTTTTCCTTCCACTGCCCTCCTGGTGTACATGCACGTCATTTACCCATTCCTTTCGTCCCAATGTTGTTTGCCTTTTGAGGGTTCTAACCTTGAGATCTTCTGGTGAAGATTCTGGCCACACATTTTCCTTTCACACTTTTCACGTCTCCCCAACACCTTGTTCTCATATCTTCCTCTTCAAACAAATACAATACCAGAACCCCAAAATGTCCGACATTCTGAACGCTTATTGGGCCGCTCCGCCCATAGCCAGAACGGTTACCGCTGCAATCGTCATCACCACTGCTGGTGTAATGTTGGGCTTGATCCCTCTGGGCTGGCTATTGTTTGTGGACGAGAAGGTGTTCACATTTCCACCCCAGATTTGGCGGTTTTTCACCACCTTCTTGATCACGCGCCCCATGTTTGGGATGCTATTTGATCCCTATTTTAGTATGGGCCCTACATGATGGCAACTGGCGACGAGTGTCTTCTGACCGCCAAACAGCCTACCAGTTCCTGAGCCAGTTAGAGGGAGCCAATCCCAAGTTCGTGAAACGGGAGGACCTCATTTGGTATCTGCTCACGGTCTGCGGCTTCATAGTGGTAGGTTCCTCTCCTTTTTCTCTTGACAGTCACATCACACAACGCCACAACACTTGCACCTCGAATATCTGCCCGCATAGTGCTGCGCTCCCAACTATCGCGGTTCCTGGAATCGAGGAAGATTACCGCTCGTATGTCGGCTGATCCAAAGTGGTCAGTCGGGGTGCGGGTATGGTGGGATGCCATATGGATGACTCGAGCATTTCCGTGTGTGCTCGGGTGGTTTTCATGCTCCCTACATTTCAGCCATCGTAATACCACTCTTGGCCTTGGACGCTTGAAGCTGATCGTATTTGCATGAAGCTCGGAAATCGAGCCATGATGGGCTTCCCGCAGCTGCTTCCAGGTCTCATAGTCGCGTTAGCCTACACCTCATGCCAGGACAAGCGCGGTGCCAAGGTTACCTGGCTTGTCTTTCCTGTACCCGCTCAAGCTCTGCCGTTTTGTATGATATTGACCGATTTCATGTTCGGGGGTGGGCATGTCCACGTGCAAATGCTTGGTCTCCTTGCTGCCCACCTGCACGACTTCCTGACACGCCTGTGGCCTGAATTTGGTGGTGGCCGGAACCTGTGGCCAACTCCTGGATTCCTTAGCTGGTTTAACCAGTCGTTGCACGAGTACGGATCTGTCATAAGTCGTTCAGGCCAAGGAGCAGGCAACAGGGCATCCGGCCGCTCGATCGGAGCGTCAACCGGTTCGGTTTTGCCGGAGTCGTGGAAAACGAGAGGTCCTGGACATCGCTTGGGTGGTGATTAAGGGGCATGGGCCTATCACGAAGCTCTGTGTTGCTACGCCACTATCATAATGGATACGTAATATTCTATCTACACTGTTACGGCCCAGATGCCTACCAGCAGCTGCCCCGCGGCAGTGGAGGAAGGACCAATAAGGAAGCCCGGACTGGGGCCAGATGACGGACCAATCGCAGGCAGGGAAAGATTATTGTCGCCAAGAACCACCGATAATCGAATTCAACCCTCGACGATAATCCTGAACTTGGTTGATGATAATCTGAATGGCAGGGCAGGCATACCAATGAACCCCGAGTATAAATATGTATATAGAATCTCCCATCTCCAGAGCCACGATGATGATTTCCTCAGTCAGCAATAGAAACAGTTGTCAACCAACAGCTGGTGACCGCAGTAAATCACGTACAGTACTGTGTGAGGACCCCAGTCCCTCAGGTTCTGCAACTTGGCCACTACCTTCGAACCCATCTCAGGAGGTTGTGGAATCGTCACATACACGACATGAACTCTTGTCCAAGTTGGGGATATTGCTTTGTGTCACAGGTTCAGCCTCATCACACCAATGGCTCAGTAATGCAGGAGAGGTTTCTTAGATGCGCTTGATTCGCCGCATCGAGATGTCAACAGAAGACCAGCCGCAAAGTACTCCGAATTCCAGACAAGCCAGCTTGAACCAGAGTCCGTCCATCAACTGTCTGAATTCCTGTTCGCCGTACACCAATCCCCGAATGATGAAGAAAAACATAAAGCAGCCCCCTACCAAATGTCACTTCTATTCCCAATCTCAACTTCTGCATAGTACCATTTCCCGCTATTCCGCTCTTTCCCTTTCCTATCTTTATCCTTGCCCTTCTCGTGCTCACTTCGATGTTCCAGTCGACTCCTGAACGCCGTCCTATGATGGCGCCGGCTGTTCTCCTGCTCCCCGTCGTCCACTTCATCCTCCTCATCCGCGTCGGCCGCCCGGTCCAGCGTGGCGACTGAATCGCGTTTCCCTCTCCAGCCGGATCGGCTCCTGCCTCGCCGCTTGCTCTTCTTGGCCTTGGACTTTTTGCTGGAGAAGAAGGTTGGGGAGGAGCCTGTTAAAGGGGGTGAGAGGGATGGTGGGATGTAGTGCTGTGGGAAGGCTAGTGGGCCGCTGATGGTTGTGTTTTCTTTGCCAGCTAGAGGTTTGTCGATGGGGAGGACGGGGAAGGGGATTAGAGGTTGAAGGGATGGTCCTGTGCTGTTTTTATTCGAGGCAGCCGCAGTTATAGAGGCAGTTGTGGGGTCGTTGGGGGATGCTGAGGTCGACGCTGTTGTTGTTGAGGACATGGTGTTTCCTACCCCTGGCACAGAGACTTCGATGACGGTCTTTGATGCATTCGCGGCTGTGAAGGCTGAACTGGAGAGGATCAGGCGTGGTGGGACTTTCTTCCGTGGGTGATGCTGCACCTTGGGTTTGGGACTTGGTGTCCCGGATTGACGTTGGCTCAGACGAAGAGGGAGACCCGATGAGTATGAGCCAGGGTCAGTGAATTGGGTTTGTTGTTGTAGCTGCTCTTCTGTCAGGGTTTGCGGCGACGTTGCTGAGGTCGAAGAGCCCGTGATCCGGGACTGATCGGCTTGTTCTTGTGCCGCGTTGAAATAGGCCAGGACGAACGAGTCATCGGGTCTTGTTTTTGAGGAATGTGATGGTAATGGAGGCGAAGTAGCGACTGCTGTTGTTGAGGATGATCGATGACTTGGGCTCGTTGAGCCCCTGACCAGTGCTCGTGGGATGTAAGCCGGATGTGTAGGCATCGCACTCGGCACAGGGGGTGCTCCCAACGGTGAGACTGTATAAATGATATTTTCGGGAGAGTAAGTGTACGAAGATTCTTGGTCGCCGCCTCCATGATTCTGCTGGTCCATCTTGTAGTCCAGTGTATACGCAACCTTCGAAGGGATAGCTGATGGTGACATCGGCTCGTCGTAGCTGTCCCGCGAGGAAGTCTCTTCCTGGTCAAACCAGAGCTGCCGACGCCAATGCCAGTAGAGCAGGGCAATAGCTCCCACGAACAAGGCACCGGCGCCGATAGCAATCCCCGCGATAGCGCCGGACGAGAGGCTCTTACCACCGGATTCAGAGTCCCGGGGTAGCACCCGAGGAGGAACAGGAGGGGCCATGGCTCAGGCAAGCTCCTCCTCGGATCGTTTGGGATGTTTTCTCCCCAAAGCCAGGCCTATTCAGACGTCCCAAAGCAAGTGGTGCAAAGCACCACGATTGATTGCCGAGAAGCACCAGAAAACCAGACATGGGACTTGAGCAGTTAGGGGGGAGTTTGGGTTGAAATATGAACTAGCCCGTATACTTCCAGTACAGCGGCAGCCGGAGTTGGTCGGGAAGACCAGCAAGCCATCTAGCGAGCAAGAAAGCAAACAAGCCACTACGCTGGCCTACGGCAAAGCACTGCGGGAATACTCCGCTGTGCAGGCTGGGAGATACAGTGTGCAATCTATCCGTTATGCAGTTGGTTCTGCTCGCCACCGGTAGCAGACTTAGTGTGGTCAGGGTTACACAGTATGCCTGCTTATTCGGGCGAAAACAGCATAGCTCTATGTGGGCATCCGCGGTAGTTAGAAGCTGATGGAGGCGTCTCCTACGTCGAGAAACATTGGCTAGTTCATTAACTGTAAACATTCCAAGAGCAGCCAGATAGGTATGGTCGCTCGTTGGGACCAAATCTACAATCTTCCCTAACCTCAAAGTTTATGTCTCAGTCTCAACCTAGTTCTGACCGTTCCTCAAGCCAGGTCGCACTGGGTTCGATACAAGACAAGGCTACCTCTCCCATCGACCTGCCAGCGTTCTGATCAAGGTCGCCTATCGGGTAGAGGCAAGGCAAGGGGAGCAGATGCCAAAAGGTGAGGTTTGCCTCGATGGGTGGAATAGAATGGTGCATCATGGGGGCTGCAGAGCGGGACCAATCAAAGGGGAAAACAGACGCGAGCGAGATGAGTGCAAGAAAGGCAAAGATGAGCCATGGGTGAGAGTGGGAGGTTGCCCAGAGAGGCAGTGGCTGGAGAGTTTGTGTGCGGGGCCCCAAGGAAAGCCAACCAATCACAGCCTGCGCAGCGTTTCGCAGGCTCATCTAGCCGGCGCGTAAACCCCAGCCTGCGAGCGTTGAAATGACCGATGCGGGAGATCACGGGAAGTGCCGTCGACCGCTCGCTGGACAAGCGAGAGTCGATGACGAGGTCTGCGACGAGAACCATGAGAACCTGCAGAAGCGTGCAGCTGCCTGCGGTGGGGCTTGGCAAGGGACTTTTATGGTGGATCTATTGACCCGGTTAGATCGTTGGATCTGCCCCTCTTCGAGCCTCCGCTGTCTCCACCTCAGCAGAAAAGATTGCACTGGCCAATCGGGGGCTCATCCCACGGGCCAGTGAAAACAAGCTTCGCACCATTTTCTTCCCATGTCCCCAGCTCCACTTTTCATCGTGAACGGCGCAACGGGCAGCGCAACAGGGCAAGGACCAGGTCACCAACCGACGCTTGGCTTTCTCTGCTACATGCATCAGGGAAATGCACATGTTTCTTCCCGTCCTTCCCGCCTGAGCTCGAGTCGAAAGCCAAGATGTGATAAAGCTTTCTGCCACAGAGGCCGTTTCCGTGTTTGCCTCTTCCCAGTATCGCATAATGGCAGCAGCACTGCTGATCGTTGCGAACAACGAAAGGTTGGTTGTCAGCGTCTTGGCCTTCTCTGTGTTGAAGGACACCGCAGAACTTTTGAATTCAACAAATTCAAACTTCATCAGCCCTGGTCGCGACAAGGACCCTTGCAAGGTGCCAGGAGAGCATTGGTGGGGACAATGCTCGTGGAACATTGAGACCCCGTGTCTACCCTTCATCATCGAAAGGCCAAAGCATTTGGTTAGGAGCATGTCTCAACCTGTCAAAGCACTTCCTCGAATTGTATTTGTCAAAGGTCTCAATCATGACATTTCAAAACCCAAAATATTTTCCAAGTTCGACCACCGAACTTCCCTTCTTGGAGAAGGGTTGTCATTGACGTGGGAGGCGAATATCCAGTCCAGAGCTTGTGACAGCGCCATGCAACAGCCTATCAGCAAGCCATCAGGTATGGAGGGTAGCATCGGGCGCTAAGTACCATCCTGTCGGGAGCGTCCTTCCCGCGGTTCCCGCCTGAACCTCCGCTGGCTGACAGCTGGCGAGCAAGTCATGATCTTTTTTGCCTCATCAGGTTTCCAGCGTTCGTATCGTTTGTTTGCCTGCCTCTTCTGCGGCCATGACGGGAGACCGTCGGTTCAGGAACAGTTTGGTTCAACGGCCCGAACGCAGGGCATGGGCGTCCAATCCGGCCGGGAAAAAGCATTTTCACAAGAACCCCACTTGCCCCTGTGCGACATGACCCCAACTTGACCCTCGTTAGCATCCATGGCAGATCTCTCATTGGCTGGTAGACCCTGATTTCAATTATACACTTCTCGGTCTGCCACGACATCCTCACCGTCGGTCACTGATGAGGCGGACGACAGGAGCTTTGAGCTGTGCGGCACAGTACATGTCAAGTTGTCGTCCTGATCGCTTCACCCCACTGTCCGCAGGCGGAGGTCACAGAAGCTACCCTGTCCCGCTAACCCCATCTCCCACAGCGGCCGCAACAGGCGCACGGCCCCTTGTGTCTCTCAGCTCTAGATTGTGTGTCCTGTGCTGCCCTGTGACGGCATTCAGGAGACGATCGAGGCTATACACGATCAGAGTGGTCACTCAAGTCAAGGACAATGTGAATTCAGCTTGTCCTGATTGTGCCTCTTGGAGTGACGACAACATACAACAGCTGGATGACAGCATGAGGTGAACACGCAACACCTAGCTTTAAATGAAGACAACGTCTCAGGAAGAGTCATTTCCGCAAGACCAGGTCTTGGACATTTTAACTGCCTGTGTTGCCGACTTACGACTACTTATTTCCTGAAGCTTAACTCCGTTATTTGGCCCAGCAGAAAAAAATCGATCACGTTCCAAGCTGGAACTGCGACTCTACCAGGTGCAACATACCAACTCTGGCTTGCCGTATGATGAAAATGCCACCAGGATGTTTGTATTCCCATCAAATGAGCAGGGAGGCCGCGCACAAGACGTGTCTTGCTGCTCACCATCCCAGCCAGCCGGAGACCGGGACGGCCCTGAGTCATACAGTAAACACCTTACCCAAGGCTATTAAAGGATAAGCGCGTCCTTTGTGTCTTAGATCCGGCGAAGAATAGCTATTGTTTGATCATGGCGCATGGAAGCCTACATTGACCCAGGTACCTGGAGCCGAGACAGCCCGGCAACTCGGTTTGACAGCCTGACACACCGTGACAGGTTGATGACACGGGCCGTCTGAAAAACTGTGTGTTCCCATCAAGCCTGATCGATCGTGTCCTCAATTGTTGCCCGTTCCACTTGCGTGGATAACAATACGAGCGGTGAGGGGAGGGACGGCGATGGAAAGAAGTGGCGAGACACCGCACATTCCAGGCCGTTCTGGGCGAGATATTCGTCAAACATGCTCGCCAGAACGTGGTTGGGGAAGTATAAAACTGCCCGGCGCTTCCACCCCTTAAAGCCGATGGAAGGAAGGGCAGATCAACAGGGGCATGAATGCTCGATAATCGATCTCTTGCCACGCAGCAGCACCTGGACATCGGCACCACTTACTTTGAGACAGGCCACTTCACCCGCTTACCTAAACCCATCGAGACTCACAAGCAATGCGGTTCATTCTGCCCTTTCTCTTCCACGCAGTTCACCTCCCCTTCGCAACTGCCGAGGTTCTGGGTGAATGGGCGTTGCGATCTCTTACGCGTACATGCGATGCTGACGGCAAGTCTTGTCAATACTCCCTAGACATCAGCATCGAGTATTTCCCAAACGCAACCGATCCGAAGGCAGAGACTAAGGTCGGTTCTGAATGCGGCTTTTCCGTCAAGGCTGGTACCTTTCCTGAGGATAACCCACCCAATCTCCTGGCGAACGAGACCTCCTTCAAGGCCGTGGACTGCTGGGAAACTCAGCTTGTAGAGCAGCCGCCGCAACGGGATGGCCAGCCTCGGTTTGTAGTCAACGGAGGTTATGATAGGGTGGGCAATTTCTGGACGATTGTGCCGACCGATCGGAAGAGGGATGCGTATGCCTTCTTTGGGTATCCTGAGGAGGAACTGGAGAACGGAGTGGCTGCCAAAACGGCGAAGAAGGCAAAGGCATTGAAGGTCGGGACCTTCGAAAGGGGAGTTGAGGTTTGGGGTTCTGAGGGGAAAGTTAAAAGGAATGATGATGATGATAAGGAGGGGGAACACGCAATCAAAGTGATGGCGTTGGATGCTCAGGAGTGGAAGAAGGTCGAAGGGAGGATGTGGCAGGTCAAGGGATTGACCAGGTGTAAGTCTTCTCTCCCTTATCCTTTGAGTTGCCCTTGAATGGTTGAGTAAGCTGACTAGGCATGTCTGCAGTCCCTGACCTCAGCCTCAATGCGACCGATATCTCGTTTAGCATTATCGACAATGTCGGTGCCGAGACGCATTGCTCCCTAGCCATCCGTGGCACAGACCCCCGAGAGAGCTGGTATGGCAAGGCGTGTGGCAGAGACTTCACCATTTCATGGGGATACAATGGCAAGGCCGACAGCGCAGTGATGACCGTGTGCTAGTAAGTCTTTTTCGGTAAATATATGGATTGAACTTAACTAACCATACCTGTTCCATAGCGCGAGAAATGGAACAAGTGCCTGGTTTGGGTTCGACCACGTCAACAAAGCCTTGTATTTGGGAAACTCACGAAAGGAGCCTGTCTATTACTCAGGCTGTACATGATATCCATCTTCTCTGGCTGAGTTAAGTGACGTATAACATTATCAGCTGGAATTAGTTATGACGTTTGGTGTTTGCTTTGGAATCTCAGAGGTTGGCGGCGCGAAGGCGATGGACGACACTCGAGGTCTTTGAACATTGGCTGCTCTTCAAAGCCTCCTCTTTCCATCGTCTTGGAGCTACAGTAATAAAGAAAGTTGATTGTTTCACAGTTAGGTTCCTCGGATAGAAAATAGAACAGAGTCAGCGTCTAATGAATGGCTGCAGCATGTTAAAAGGAGTGCAGACAGTGTAGAGGCGAACCAGATAAAGGTGGTTGCCCCAATCAGAACTCAAATTACCGAACCGCCCAGCTTAAACGGGGTTGCCTTAGGGTGCACAGGCCACAGTAAGCACCAGGGTTTTCAGGGTTTGTTCTGTCCGATGAGGGGCAAGCTGCAAAAAGCTGCTGTGCCATGTGGGCGAGCCAGTCCAAGGTCACCCCTCATTTAAACCCTGTGCAGACAGGTGACAAAAATATCCCCAGTGCTGCCTTAACAATATCAGTAAGTAAATGAAGTACTGCCCCTGAAACCATCCATTTATTTTTTGAGCTTCCACTGTCAATTTTTGAAGGTGGCAAGTAAGCCGTAATAATCAGTGAGGGAACTTGAACCCAGTCGGTCCGCCTTATGCTGCTGGCTCCCCGTGGCTAAATGTTCTCGGTTTCCAGGTTCACTGCCCATCGCTTGGGACGGCCAGGATGAGAATCGGCTGTCTCCAGTTCGCGCCCCAGGTGGGCGAGTTTGAAAGTAACAGGTCCCGAGCTGAAGCTATCCTTGCACGAGCCGACCCCGAGGACCTCCAGAGCCTGGATTTGCTTGTGCTTCCTGAAATGGCTTTGAGCGGTAAGTATGTGTTCTTCGACTTTGTCGCTGAATGCGCATGTCCTATGGGCTGGGCTGAGACCTCAACGGATTCCGATAGGGTACAACTTCAAGTCCCGCAAGCACATCGAGCCTCACCTAGAGCCCACAACAGCGGGTCCTAGTGCCCAGTGGGCTCGTGAAAAGGCCCGTGAGTACAGCTGCACTGTCGCTGTTGGGTATCCCGAAAAGGCTGAAGGATCTGAGAGAGAGTACTACAACTCTCTTGTGGTCGTTAACAGCCAGGGTGAGATACTGGCGAACTATCGCAAGTCTTTTTTGTACTACACCGACGAGACCTGGGCACAGGAGGGCCAGGGCTTCTTCCGTGGGCCACTGGGTAAATTCGGTCAGGTTGCTATAGGAATTTGTATGTCTTTCCTTACCCCTCTGCTGGACACTTGGCTAATTCTTCCATTCAGGCATGGATATCAAGTGAGATTCACACACCCACCACTACTTATCACACCACTAACCAGTGCAGCCCGTACAAGTTCGAAGCGCCTTGGGATGCTTACGAATTCGGCTTTCACGTTCAGCGTTTACGCCCCAACCTAGTAATCTTATCGATGGCGTGGCTGACAAATGACGACCGCACTGAGTTCCTCTCAATGCCAAACAAGCCCGATTTGTCGACATTAAGCTACTGGGTCCAGCGACTAACTCCCGTGCTGCACGACAAGAGCGGCGACGAAACCATCGTCGTATTCAGCAACCGCTGCGGCATCGAAGACAATGCCACATACGCCGGCACCAGCACTGTTCTGGGCATCAAAAACAGCAAGGTAGTTGTCTACGGGATCCTTGGTCGCAACGTGGAGGAACTGTTGGTCGTGGACACGCGGGATATGCCGATGGGGGAACTCGTCACCCGATCTACAACTCCGGTGGATGCTGAGGATAGCGAAGCTAAGGAGACTAATCGCCGGCCGGGAGCTGAGCCATGGGGGCCATCGGCAAAGAATGAAGGGAGTGGTCGGGGAGTGGATTCGCCCACACTACCGCCGAGTGACTCGAAATCGTCTACCGGAGGACAGACCCAGGCCACTGCTCAGCAAGAGAATATGAATATCAACGGCCAGCAGAATTTCGAGACTCCTAGGCCAAGGAGCAACACTCTCTCGTCGCGGCCAAAGCTGTCTCTCGTGACAGATCCTGCCGTTCTAGCACCATCACTTTTCTCGCCCTCTCCTATTAGGACGCCATTCAGCGACATGCCAGAAGACGCCGCAACAATACCCATTATCATCGAAGGGTGTTGTCCGGAAGAGCTAGATCAGCTCGCAAACACGAGCTCATGGTATTCCCCTCCATCGAGCTCACTGCCGCCTTGGTCAAGGGTAGGAAGCCCTTTACCGGATTCGGGGCTCCTCCGTACAGGAGGGGACGGCGCCATTCCGATTGTTTTGAGTCCGAGTGTAATTGAGGGATTAGGCTCTGGGATTTGTGTTTGGTAGGGAGGTTAGGAGCAATCAGGTGGTGTCATGGTTTTTGTGGATGATCACAACATATACATGCCTCCTCGCGGACATACTTGACATGATATAGCACAGCAATGTATGATAAGCACTTGATGATCTTGTAACACTGTTCGGGGAATTAGGCACGTGTGAAGACGCATGCTTAAGGGAAAAGCCAAAGATGGTATGACGGACAAAAGCGCAAAAAATAGGAAAAAGAAACAGCTAGCTGCGACTCGTTTCGATCGAGTGACCTCCGGGTTATGAGCCCGGCGCGCTTCCGCTGCGCCACGCAGCTCTGATTGCTGTCAATCTGATGATATGGAGCATGGCTTTATGAATGAGTGGGATGGTGAAAATTTGCTCCAAGATGAGTCACATCTACACAGTAGGTGAGGCACTTTTTGTGGAACGGTGAGCCTTGGCGTTGGTTCAGCCGGCTTAGGATCCACCTCGCGGCAGTTAGACCCACTTTTAACGGACCGAGCGGTGGATTAGGTAACCACTTATCTACGGTGCGTAGCCGGCCAGCCCACACCACGCCTCACCAGGTGCGGGTCCGTGCGTACTTTGCACATGACGTACATCATCTCCCAAAACCATGTTGTTGAACTTTGTTCTTGGTTGGTTTGCGCTTGTGAATTCACTCGAGCAATTCGTACAAAAATGCCGTTACAACAGTTGCACAAAACGAGAGTTGCCCTCCAAGCTCTCCAGCCGTCTATCCCTAACCCTCTGCCCATGCTCCGCCAAGACACAAACCACCGTCCCAGTCCTCCCAAGCGCCGTTGCTCCAATCATCCAGCCCAAACCAGACAGACATACAACAGGTATTCGTATATGTAAACAAAAGAAAAACATAGAACCAAAAATCAACACCAAACCAGTAACGAAAACATCCGAGTAGGTAGGATACATTCCCCTCACGATCGCCCCCAACAAAAATAACCAACCTCCTCACAAGGCCATCACCGCTCCAACCTCTC
>JAAFKN010000490.1:0-12684 GCA_011800035.1 Thermochaetoides dissita | reverse complement strand
TACCTAGATAGGGTAGATAGTGGTCGAAAAATATACATACATACATACATACATGCAGGTGCATCTGCAAGTCCTGACAGGGCCAACCTTTTCCCAGTCCAAATCCCAATGGCACCGACCTCTCGTTCGTCATCGACTGATTGCAGGTTGCGAGTTGCGACTCCCAGGCATTGCCACGCGTCACCATGCTTCCATCGCTGATAAGATAACTTCGTTGGCTCCGGCAGACGGCAAAACAAGAAGGTGCTTTACTGATCAACGTCAATGCAGCAACGGCGATCCGGCCCTTCCCCACTAAGATTTACGGTCATACAACGTCGTTGTCGTCCATTGGCCAATCTGTTGCACAGGCTTCAATTCGGTCGACGCCTTCGGCCGGCGAATGTAGAAAAAGCTCACGAGATCCAGCGACGGCGATGCAACTGAGTGGCACACACGCGTCAAAAAAATGCCCCGCTGCTGGAGACGTGCCGCCAGCGACCGGCCGACTTGCATACAGCACAACATCGAGACGGAGGAGGGGTACATAGTAACACCGAAGAGGCTCCTCTTATCAGCCGTCGACCCGAGCGTATTGGTGAACTGCATCGAGTGCTTGATCTGATCTTTAGGTGTTGTCGTTCGTCACATGAAGTCCATAGCAACCTGTGCAGGGCTCCCATGCAGCCCACGCGGCTCCTCGGCGACGTAACTGCAACCTTGAGCATCTGTGTCTTCCTCGAACATTATCGATGCGATCCCACGACGGCGTGTGTTCGGAGCTTAAAAGCTGGCGATTCCGTCCGAAATCCTTCCTGTGTTTTGTTTCACCAATCCAAATCTACGGTTTTGCCGTCAAGTGACCTCGTGGGCTTCCAGCATAAGCTGGGGTGTGATTTCCTTCTTGCCCAAGGTTTCCATTCCTGTTTTCGGCCACTTCTACCACTTTCAATTTCACTTGACTTTTTTCTCTAAACGTTGGCCTGCCTCTCCTGACTCTCTTGTTATTTGAGCTGCACTCATGACTTCTCAGGCCCAGCGTGCCCCGGTTGCAGGCCAGGACGAAATCGACTTTAACACCACGGAGAGACCCTTTACCCCACCGCTTCTTCAGGAGAAACTGCAAAGCACCAGCAGCAACGACATGAGTGCTGCCGTGGACGAAAAGAAAGCCTCGGCGGTCGAGCCCTATGTGGCTGATCCCGAGAGGCAGAGCGACAAGGTTGGCTCGCTCAACAGGAAGGGCGATTCTGAGAAGCAAGGAGGGTCGCTTTTCAACTCTGTCAGTGGGATTTTGGGTCGGTTTTGGAAGAAGGTAGCCCAGCTGGTCGCTTTTATGGTCTTCACAGCGTTAGTCCCCTCATTCATGCTCTTCACAGCCGTGTATTTGAGTATCTGATACTAATAGCGTCGCTTGCTGCAGATGGTGGATTTATGGTCTTGTAAAGTTCCGCCACAGCGCCGGCAAAGGCTGGCTGATCCCGACCCTGGCGTACATCAGTGTTCTTGTGCGCCTCATCACCTTGTACATTCCGGCATCTCTCTTCTTGCGGCCTGTTCGCTGGGTCTGGATCCGTACTGCCGTCAGGGTTCATGACATGATCCCCGCACCGTTCCGCAAGCCTGCCGCTGCTCTTGTTACTGTCTCCGCTTTCTTGATCGGCACCTTCGTACCCGAAGAGACAGGTGACAACACGCGTGCGAACCGTGCTGTTTCCGTCTTTGGCCTGACCGTCATGATGGCGATCCTGACGGCCACCTCGAGGAACTGGCGACTAATACCCTGGCACACCGTCATCGGTGGCATGCTGACGCAATACATTGTCGCCGTCTTTGTACTGCGCACCAAGGCCGGCTACGACATCTTCAAGTTCATCTCGGACATGGCGCGCCGGCTGCTGGGCTTCTCTGGAGAAGGTCTTGCCTTCCTGACTAGCGACAGTGTTCCGACTGTGGGCTGGTTCTTGACCGCCGTCATCCCGGCCATTATCTTCTTCATTGCGCTCGTCCAGATGCTTTTTTACGTCGGCTTCCTGCAGTGGTTCATCCGCAAACTGGCCACCTTCTTCTTCTGGTCTCTTCGCGTCTCCGGCGCCGAGGCCGTTGTCGCAGCGGCTACCCCCTTCATTGGCCAGGGCGAGTCTGCCATGCTGATCCGCCCCTTCATGAACGACCTTACCATGTCTGAGATCCACCAGATCATGACTTGCGGTTTCGCAACCATTGCCGGCTCCGTGTTGGTTGCTTACATTGGCATGGGTCTGAACGCGCAGGCGCTTGTGTCGAGCTGCATCATGTCCATCCCTGCGACTCTCGCAGTGTCCAAGATGCGTTACCCCGAGACGGGGGAGCCTCTCACTGCCGGCAAGGTCGAAGTCCCCAAAAACGAAGAAGACGAGCGCACTGTCAACGCCCTCCATGCTTTCACCAACGGCTCCTGGTTTGGTCTGAAGATTGGTGCCACCATCGTCGCCTGCCTGCTGACTGTCATTGCCTTTGTCGGCCTGGTTAACGGTCTCCTAGGCTGGTGGGGTGGTTACTGGGGCCTCAGCGGCAAAAACACGCTCTCTCTGGAGCTGATTCTTGGCTACATCTTGTACCCCTTCACCTGGCTTCTCGGCGTTCCCAAGCAGGACGTTCGCGCGGTCGGTGTTCTGATTGGCCGCAAGATCATCATCAACGAGTATGCTGCCTTCAACTGGCTCGTTAACGAGGAGCCTTACAAGTCGATGTTGCCCCGTTCGAAGCTGATCGCTACCTACGCTTGCTGTGTAAGTTTTTTCGTCGTCATGACTGTTGAGTAGCAGAGGACTAACGTTAGGCGCACAGGGATTTGGCAACATTGGTTCCCTCGGTATTCAGATTGGCGTGCTCTCCCAAATTGCCCCGAAGCGGTCCGGCGATGTCGTTAACGTCGCCGTGTCAGCTTTGTTTTGCGGTATCCTGTCGACACTGACTTCTGCCAGCATTGCTGGCATGCTCTTCACTGATAACATGCTCCAGTAAACGATAAGGAATAATGGTAAACTGTATTTCGGTGTCTCAAGGTTGACGGATACGCTTTGTTTCTGTTTGATACCCAGGGTTCGAGCTTCGTTGGGTTTTTCGTGGAGTGAAGGAACTAAGTACAGTAGTGTTTCATACAATGTTGATCTGGGTGTGACAGGTTGGCATATCTGGAGTGGTGACTGCATCTGTTGGGACTGACAATCTGTCACCTCATCGATTACAAGTATGATTCTAGTCCTCCGTGATCCATGCCTGAGTTCTAATACTGATTGTGACGCATCCTACTAGTGTAGCGTCCGAGGATGTTTGCTACACTGATAATATGCTAGAGGCGCTATCAGGTAACATCACCAGCACGGCTATATAACGGAAGGACATTTTCCAGAAGAAAATTGGAAGCCTGCTTCGAACCCCGCATTGGGCCAAGCCGTAAGTAAGGAGCTGAATGAACATAAACAATGGTCGAGCACACTTGGCACTGTGGTAGTTGATGGGCCCGTTTCTCAACTCCATCATAGCGCTTTTGGATTTAAAATGCCATAAACTTCCGCTCCAATAATGGTCGGCTCCAGCATTTACATGATAATATATATTACCCGGAGATTCAAGCCTACATTGCCTTGTAACCACGCGTCGTGTGTGCCGCCATTTACCCGGCATCCTCCGAGTGGAACGAATGGAACGGTAACGACAAAGCGCACCGCGTACAAGTATATAGGTTCTGGAGACAGATTCGGACGCGAACTTCACACCTGCAAGGTGTAGCAAAGTTTAGCCACTTCACCATCCAAGCTATCGAGAAGATGTATCTCCTGTCTGCCCTAGCTGCTGCCATCCTGGCCCCCATCACCGGGCTTGCCGCCCCTGCTGGTGATGTGACGACAGCTCCTTTCCTCCACAATCTCTATGCTCGCGAGAACCTGTGCCATCTGCCGTCTCCGCCGCAGCTTTGCACTCCGAATGCTTCTGTCACGGTTGAAGAGACTGCGTTGAGGGCCTACAAGTTCTATCGGGCCTTCGTTGTGGATGGTGATCCTCGGACTATGTTCTCTTACATTGACAGTATCTATTTGGTAAGTCCAGATTCTCAGCAAGGAGTATGATAACGAATTAACATCAAGTCATAGCAACACAATCCGTGGTATCAAAGCGGACCGCAGGTCATCTGGCCCTTGTTTTGCAACGGCCGCAAAATCGGCACGGAGGAGAGCACAAGCTGGTGCTTCGATGCCAGCACCAACATGTCTTATGCTCAGTACTCGGTTGTTGACAGGTGGCGGTGGGTTGACGGGTGTGTTCATGAGCACGTAAGTCACGCCCCGTCAATGTTTTGTGACTGATGGTAAATTTGAGCATGACTAACTCCCTTACAGTGGGACCAAGGCGAGAGAATGCCTCCAAAGGAAGAGTGTTACAAGCTTTCCCCTGAGTTGCTGAATTCCTAAGCAAATGCAGGAAGTCAGGGGGTTGGGCTGCGAGAGGAGGTTAGACAGTGAAAGAAGGTTGTCGAGTTGGCCAGCTGGCTCCCTATGCCATCTGAGGAAGTCGATCAATGTCGGCTGTATATACATCTCAGTAAACGCAATTTTAGACTTCTGCCTGTAGCTATTTTGGAGGGTCTGTTCGTCTTGTGATTCTGACTTTAAAATTTTTGACTTGCTACAACGCCTAAGACACAACACGTTAGTAACACGAAGAGTCATGTCCACAGAGATGAAGAAAGACACAGCCATACCCAGTTCTCAAACGTAGGAGGATTCCTGATGGAGTTAACAAAGAGATATCGAACTGGGAAAGAAGCTAGGGAATCCATTAGTTGTGATCCTTCGTGACAAGCACAACAGATGCCAGATCCCACCTCAACGAAGATCTTGTTCAATTCCATTCGCGCAATTCCCTCCCCAGCACATTTCCACTCCCCGTAGTAAAATACCATATCAACTGCACTCGTCATCTTTGCAAGTTGCTCAGGATGCTGTTCCGCCTCTAGCCAACGCTCAGGGCGAAAGAGATCGGCATCAGGGCCAAATAGCTTCCTTGAACGCTGCAAGTAGCGCAACTGACGAGCTTCTGAGTCCTTGACTGGAGAAGAAATCTTGCCACCAGCAATTCCATCGTCGATCTCGCGTCGTAGTTTCATGTAGACCAACGGCTTGTTGATGAGATGGACCATAATGGTTTTCATGGCCGTTCCAGTTGTGTCAGAGCCCGCGATGACCATGTTTAGCGCTTCGCCGGGCAGTTGCTCTTCAGTTACCCCATGGTGGATGAAGGATGCTAGGATGTCAGGGATGCCGCTAGGATCAGGGGCACATATTCCGATAATCTCCTTCGACATCCTGGTTAACGCCGGTTGTCAGCCCCCAGAATACAGTGCTAGCGCGGGTCTGTAAACGACTCACTTGATCAAAGGCCCGAAGCCAGATACCTGAGATTCATTGGGTAAGAGAAATCCAAAAAAGGGGAATGTAAGATATCGATGATTGTCGAATATTCAGAAATAGTCCCAGCAAACTTCACCATCTGTCCTGACAGCGTGAGGTAGTCGTAAAGGTCTTCATCATGTTCCAAGTACCTAATCGGCTTCCCAAGAGCAATGGCGCTGATTGTGTCCAGGGTGAAGAAATGAGTCTTTTGTTCGAAGTCAACGGCGGAACTCCGTGCTTGTTGACATCTGTCTCCAAGAGGCTGATGAAGCAAGCAATTTGCTTGTCAATGGCTTCCTCAATTCCAATAAGAATATACTTTCCGGAATACTTCTTAAGTAACTCTTGGTTAGACGAGCAAGACGTCAATAACCTGATCAAGGAGAGCCTCTTCTTACTCCTGGAAGCATCTGCTGGCGAAACTTGTGATGTTTCTCTTCATCTTGGATTGAACCTATGCTGTCTTCACCAGGTTCGGAACGGAAGGACTTATACCCTAGAGAAATGTTGCCGTTAGTTCATGCCGAAGACAACGTTCCATGAACAATACTCACAAACCGATCTCTTGTACGCTAACCTAACAGCAGCCATCCGGCGCATAACATCATGGTTATTGGTGATCAACTGGTTGGGGCCAACTCTCACTAGGGGTCCTGGAGACGTTGAGTGTCAGGGAAAGGCGCTTTCTAGCCAGTTTCACCAGACTCAAAGGGGGTTGACTAGTACCGTATTTTTAGCATAAATTCTTCATATCCCAAGCCGCTCGGCCAGTAAAATTGTGGTAGGGCACCCAATACTTGACCAAGCCCGCCATCGGCGGTCCTCTGACATGCCAAAGTCGGCGCCATTGAACCAAGGCACGTATCGCAACTATCACTGAGAGGGTGCCGAGCAAAAGAATGACATGCCCTGTCATTTCCTGTAACTAAGTCACTGAGGGCGTGATGACAAACTGACAACTCCTACTGACGAGACATTGCAATGGAATGGCCTGTGCAGGAGTTTGTACTATGGATGAAACAAGGAAGAGTTCTTACCAGCCATCAGGCTCACGGTACTCGACGGTAAGTCATACTGACTCCAGTGGGGGATGCATGATGTGGGGGGTGAACCAGCCGAGGGGTTCTCTGAACTGCATCCGCTGCGATCATTCTGCAGTTTAGCGCCGTTTCTTCCTGCAAGATTCGTCCAGCCAGAGAGGTCAGATGGAGCTAACTTGGGACCTGCATGCGTTCTAAATTATATACAGTGTCGATGTCGATGCTGACCGTCGTTGTGGCCTATAGTGTTTCCCTGTGATTTCACACCTAACAGAAACAGAGTCTCCTAGGTGAGTTCAAGTCAAGATCGATGTACTCCAGTATTGTTCAGAAACCATGCTGGGGGTTGCGCCCTCAGGAGATAGACGTGCTCGCTAGTTACCCCAGGAGCCAGGTAATGACAGAGAAGCCTCATCCCAAAGCAAGCTAGAACGCTTCACGATAGTACGCTCAGACCAACGCTCAAAATGTCCAAGGAGACACACACTCCAAATCAACGCAGCGATAGAGGTCGATCCATGCCATCTCTGGCTCAAGACAACGAGAGACACAAACGTTGCTCACTCTCTTTCCTCTCTCCCTCTCACACCTCACTCTCAAGCCTGCCCTTCAGGACAGCAGCACCCAAACCAAGCCTCCTCTTAATGGCCTTCCACACCTCCACGATGGCCATATACACCACCACACACGCAGCCACAATCCCCCATTCCCACGTAATAGCATCGTGCTTGAACACAACCCTGTTCACCACAGGCAGGTAAATCACCGGAAACGCGATGGCAAACCCGGCCGTGACAGCGCCAAAAAGGAATTTATTCTGCCAAACGGTCCTGCACAGCGACACAACACCGCCCGAATACCGTTCTGGATGCATATTAAACAGCGACCGGGTGAAGTGCTTCGCCTCCCAGGCCGTGACAAGCAAGAGGAATGTGAGTGTAGCGAACGTGGTTGCCCGCGCGCGAAATGCGACCCAACATCCCGGGGCAAAGTCCTCGTTGCAGCCCAAGCCTAGACCCTCGTCACGAGAGACACCGTAGGCGACACTGGTGAATGCGGCGAGGCAGAGGCCGCCCATGGCGGTACCGTAGACAAACTTGTCGATGATGAGTTCGCGGGTGAAGACGCCGATGGATAGGTCATGGGGAGGGCGCTGCATGATATCTGGCTGGGCCTCTTCGAGGCCGAGGCCAAGGGCCAGGAAAGATGATGTGATGAGGTTGGCCCAGAGAATTTCAAGAGGGGATAGAGGGAAGACGGAGATGCCATGGGGGTCTTTGAAGGCGAGGCCGATGAGGAGCAGAAAGACTTGGGCGATGTTGGAGACTAGGAGGTGAAGCAGGAACTGGATTTTCATTAGCATGCCGTCTGGTGTTTGCGACCTGTTGTATGGAAAGCTTACCTTCTGGATATTGTCAAACAGACGTCTGCCCTCCTCAATAGCCGTAACGATAGACGCAAAGTTATCGTCCGTCAACACCATGTCTGCCGCCTCTTTGGCGACGTCACTGCCGTTCAGGCCCATGGCAATACCGACATCCGATTTCTTTAGCGCCGGCGAATCGTTCATGCCGTCTCCGGTCATGACACAAAACGCCTTGCGTCGATGAAGAGCTTCAACCATGCGGACCTTGGTCGTCGGACTGCACCGAGCAAGTACTAGGGGCAGATATTCCATTGCGTCGATCTCGGCATCAGTAAGACTGTCGAAGGCGCTGGCCAACATGACGTGGTTGGGACCAGGTGGGACGCCTTTTTTGAGGATGCCGATTTCGTAGGCGATGGCGGTAGCGGTCTTGACGTGGTCACCAGTGAGCATATGTACTTGGATGCCAGCGTCCGTGCACTTTCTGACGGCTCCAGCTGTCTCGGGCCTTGGAGGATCGTAAAGACCAGCCAAGCCGAGGAACGTAAGGCCTCTTTCGACCGCTGAACGCTCAGGGGTAGCCGTCTTGATGGCTGGTGCAACCTTTTCCGTGTCTGCATTATCAGGCTCAAGGCCAAAGTCTCGAGAATCGACCGTCTTCCGGGCCACACAGAGAACGCGAAGCCCGTCGGCAGCCAACGCCTCGGCTCTGGTTACAACTTGTGCCTTCAGCTCATCAGAGGCATCCAGGAAGGGAAGAATGGCCTCGAGAGCACCTTTGGTATATGCATAAGCCCCTTGTTCGTCCGTGTAGACGACTGTCATCATCTTGCAGGACGAATCGAAGGGGTATTCGGCAAGGAGCTGGTGATTGCCAGACTCCAATAGCGTTGGCTTCCCCATGCCCAAACGCATGGCCAGAACCTGCAGGGCAATCTCGGTGGGTTCGCCAACAGCGGTGTAGGCTGATTCAGTCTTGGTGACTGTGGAGTTGTTGCAGAGAGCAACAGTTTTAAGAAATGCCGTCAACAAAAAGGTCTTCTTCTCGTCAAA
Source organism: Thermochaetoides dissita (assembly GCA_011800035.1). Lineage (NCBI taxonomy): Eukaryota > Fungi > Ascomycota > Sordariomycetes > Sordariales > Chaetomiaceae > Thermochaetoides > Thermochaetoides dissita. The sequence goes on along the minus strand of JAAFKN010000490.1, from coordinate 3,811 downwards.
GGTGCCCAAACTGTATACCTCATCGCCCACATGAACGCTTCCGCTCGTGGGGTCAAAGGGGTGAGTGGTGTTCCGGATGGACATTTCTGTGCCGTCGGCGAGCCAGAGTCGCTTGGCAATCATCTTGCCTTGGGTCATCGTGCCTGTCTTATCGGAGCAGATGTTGGTCACGCCGCCAACAGCTTCAAGGGAAGCCAGCTTGCGAATGATGACGTTGCCCTTAGCCATAGCACGAGTGCCGAGTGCCGTAGCAATGGTAAGGACAGCGATAAGCGACTCTGGGATCACGGCAACAGCCACGCAGATGCCGTAGATGAGCACCTCGCTTGTCACCTTCCAGCGACTGACGGAGAAGACGATGATGGCCAGTGTGATAGCCAGGGCAAAAAGGAGAAGAGCGAATTTGCTCAGCGAGACCTGCATCGGGGTGCCGTCCAGGCCCAGCAGAACGCGCAGCCCGCTGCAAAACCTGATCCAGGCCTTCTGGACATGGCCAGAGCCTATGTCGGACGTCCTACCGGAACTTCTCTTCAGCATCGCGGCAATCTTGCCGACCTCAGTCGTCATGCCAGTGGCGACCACAATGCCAGCGGCACGGCCTCGGGTGACGGTGCTGGCCGAGTAAACCATGCTGGTGCGATCGCCCAGCGGGACGTCGCGGTCCTTCAGGACGATTTCGGCATGCTTGCTGACGGGTACGGACTCGCCCGTGAGCAGAGCTTCATCCGTGGACAGGTTAATGCTATGCACGAGACGAAGATCTGCTGGGACGATGTCTCCAACGTTCAAGCGAACCAGGTCGCCTGGAACCAAGGCCTCTGCCTTGATAGTCTCGGTCTTACCGTCCCGGATAACCTTGCACGTAGGGGCAGACAGCGCATAGAGCGCCTGGATTGTCTGCTCCGCACGGTAGTCTTGGATAAATCTAGGGGGGAAAATGAGAAAGCTGGACTGGCGGCATGTCTGGCCGGGGCAGCACTCACCCGACCACGATGTTCAGCAGGATGACTGCTGCAATGACGCCGCCCTCAATGTGGTCACTGATGGCGAACGAAAGAATCATGGTTATTACGAGGACCTGAACTTGTCAGTCAGCCCATGGCATTGAACTAAATTGCCTAAGCGAGCTGAGCAACGGTCATGCCAGTCACGTAGCACTCAGCAGCGCGAGACTTACGAGAGTCAAGCTGTTGCTCACTTGTCTTATAAGTATCGTGAGCGGGGATAGCCCTTTGGCTCCCTCAACCTTGTTAAGGCCATACCGCTGAAGGCGACGGCCAGCCTCGGCAGCGTTAAGTCCATTTCTGTGCTGGTCAGCAATGCATTGGTGATGATGTTGAACGTCGGTTATCGGTACTGAGGTCACTGATGCGAGATCGAGATCACAGAGTGGATCCAGTAAGGCGCAAGGTGGGGGGAGCCTCAATTATACCCAGACCAGCACGAGACATTACACTCGCACAGAAACCTCAAAAATGCTGTAGTTGGCCTGGAACAGCACTTACTCGGCGTCTGTATTGAGAAGAGCGCACACATCAGGCACAGATAGCGTATGGGCGACTTCTGGGGAGAAAGAGGGAATTGTGGCGGCGACAGTGTCAACGGTGCTCGCGAGCGAAGCATGGCCCGTGCCTACAGTGGTAGGAGTAGCATCGGCATCGGTGGCAGCGGCAGCAGCACCGGGTTCAGCATCGGCATCAGCCCCGACCGTGACATTCACGAGGGTGCCGGCAATGGTCGGCGATGGAGAAAATGTAAATGCTATAGAACTCTTCGACTTTGAGCCACATATAGGAGGCTCCGTCTGCGCCTCAACGTCAAGGTCGTTCTCTGTCCCCATTCAATAGATTGTGTCGCCGATGATAGCCCAGCGAGTCCACGCAAGGGAAAAAAAGAAGAGAAGAAAAGAAGAGGAAAATTCGAGAAGCCCGAACGGGCAGGCAGGGTTTAAAAGAAACATTAACCTGCTTGGTGTCAACCCCGAACAGTCAAAGACGCCCTTTGGACTCATGGTCTCACCCACAACGGCGTCTGGGCGCGCCGCTCACGATAATCCGCCACGATGAACAATGGACGGAACCTGGAAGCCCAGAAAGCTGTCCCTGTCAGCTGTCGAGTCTGAACGCCTACGGACGTTGTGACCCTGTCACCAGCCTGCCAGCTTCTGACAGGTGGCGCTGTACTCTTATTGGCCAATCAGCTCGCTTGTCAGCCACGGTACCCACCCTGCTGGCAGCCCACCACGGCAGTGTACGACCTTGGCAACATCCCTGATTGGCCGGGCGCCTTGTCCGGTGTTTCTTCGCCCGCCTTCTTGGAACGCATGCGCCTTGGCAAGCTGCAGCATGCAGCCAAACAAGTCACCTGCTTCCTTGATTGCCTGATAACCTCACTAAGCCCAAGATCTTCACCAGCTTGCTGTCAAATTGTTGAGATGCCGCTCTTTTGTTGGCCTGCCTCGAAAATGCGGTGTTCTTTCAATCAATTATTGATGTTGACCATTCGCAAGCCACAAAGTCCCCCTGTGGGACAGTCTGACCGCTCTGGCGTCATCGCTCTCACAGTTGTGTGCCTCTCCTCAACGCTTCTGGAAAGTTTCGCCTCTGTTCTGTGACAGTGCGACGGTCACCGACGCTTCCATCCCCCGAGATATGCGCGACGCCATGGCTATTGCATCCGATTAGCGCCAACACCGCGCCCGGGATACCCTTCCGGCATCTTGACATGCGTGAGACCGCGAGACTGTTGGTCCGCTGCCCCGCCCCGGTCATGACAACTGCCGGGCTTCCGGTTCAGGAACCTTATTGATCCAGGATCCCACAAGATACCCATCCTGCGTCATCACCCGGCATCGCGAAGCTGTTTTCCCGCACCTGGGAATCCAGAAACGTGTTTGGACTTTCGAACTCTGTCCAATTCCCGGACTTCTATTTCTGCAATCACGCATCATGTAGTCTTCGCTGTCAGATCCCAAATCACAGTTGTGCAAGGTTTGCTAGAACCATCTCTGCTGCTGGCGCTCGTGTACGACAAAACAAGCATGTTAACAACCAGGACAGAGGCGAAGCATCTTGGCAATTCTCAGTTTATCACTTAGATTGTTAAGAACGGAAGGTGATAGCAGGGTTGGCAACTGAGAACGCAAGTGCTCCGGTCAGGGTTACATGGAGATACATACCTCTCCTCCGTTCAGACCGTTGAAGGGAGATATCTTGCTCACAGACTCACTGTTCGTAACGGTTGATCCCTCAAACTTGCACAGCCACATCCCGCATCTGAGTTGAGAGCCGACAACTTTTCAATTGGCAGCCAAGAACACAAGTGTCTTCAACCCCACTCTCATTGCCTGGGTATTCTGTCGGCAGTTCTCACTCTTTCTCGAGATATGTTGCCCATAGGAACTTGCCTTGACCCGGGCTTCTTCTATGTTTCAGGATGGAGCGTCGGGATGAGCACATATTCTGGTGTTTTGAGTTTGACAATCTTTTTAAGCTAACATTGGCCTGCAGACAAAGCAGCCTATTAGTTATTAGGGGCCTTCCTGACTCTATGTCCTTTTCTCAAAGAACACCCTTGATATTCACAACCTCCGTAAACCCCAGGCTCTTGCTCAACCATGATGGCCAGCAGTACCTCTCCTCAGGGCTTTTTCTGACTTGACTGTAAACTGGCACGTCATCTCGGAAGTTAATCGACATATGGCGACGCCTTTCGCGCCCCAAAGTCCGAGACTCGATCTCACAACTCAGACTTGGCAACTATCCAACCTGTTCTCATCTGCCATTTAAAGCCCAAAAGCTATCCTCACCAA
>JAAFKN010000489.1:0-12691 GCA_011800035.1 Thermochaetoides dissita | reverse complement strand
CCCCGGGGTCTTCGGAACCTTCTGTAGAGCCTGGCGCAGGCCCCCGTGATGATGTCGATTGGCCGGTGGCCCCAGGAAAATGATAAATGTCTTTGACTTGGTGATTTTAGAGTTTTCCAATGGCCAACCACAAAATATTTTAGAGAAGTATCTTAAAATCTTAACAGCTGTCCTTTAATCGAAGGGGTGCTAACTAAGCGATTGCTCAACAAACAAGCCATTCTTCTTATGAAGGAAATCTTCGAAATTTAAACGAATGTGATTGATCAAAGCAACTGTTCAGAAGTATGTCATTACTTAAATGATTGTTTGGAGACAAAGGCAACCACACACTTCCTTGCACGGAAGATCATTCTCCATTGTTCCTTGTATACATAGAACAAGTTCCTGGTGCACAAAGGCCAGAATAGGACATATTTAAGCAAATATATCTTCTGGGCCCATGGTAAAGTTCTCGAGATGACTGGTTCGGGTATGACTTCAGTCCCACCTATCAAGCCATCATGAGCTCGCGGTAGTCTCGCTGCCAACATGTGTTACGTCAATATTTACAACTTTAAGCCATGTTCTCATAGGAAAATGGGCCCGATTTGCAACTGCGAAGCATTCAGCCATCGATACAGAAGACGGCTTGCCTCATCTAGCGACGAACGAAGCAAGCCAAGGCTCGAAGTCCATGCCAGGGACTCCGATAATTGTGGAACTCTCAATAGAGTCTATATTGACAGGATGGAGCCATGCTCTCCCTACTGTGCTGAGTTGGTGAGGAAACGAATGGAAGATGAGCTGACGCGGAGACACGCTCAACTGAACTTTGAGGCACTGCGGCACCAGCGAGAAGCTGAACAACAGCAAAAGAAGGGGACCAAGAAAGGGGAAAAGCAAGGTGGAGAAGAGTTTAAAGGTAACAACGCTATACGGCCGTTGTCGAATACGGCACGTGGGACAACATCCGTTGACTTTGGAGGAGAGAGGGCGAAGACTTCCGATAGTTTTCGGCCCCTTCCTTCTCGTCCTCCGACCAGAGTCCATGCGTCGCGAGCACCTCCGCGTCTCCATGAGCGTCCGTTGCTCATTGCTGATGATCGCCGCAGTCACCAAACGCAGTACACTAACACGAGCTTTCAAAGCCAGCTCACGCAGGAAAAGGTTTCGAAGCGACCGAAGGTCTCCAAGAATTTTGAAAAGCCGCTGCCACAGATACCGCTCAGCCACAACCGTCGCACGACATCAACCGCCAGCCCTTACGGGCAAAAAGCTTCACACAGCTCGGCAGCAGCGCGTGCAGCAGCAGCACGTCAGCCAGCTGCCGGCTCAACACAGAGGTTCGACCCAGCATCGTCAGCACCTCGAGAGCAGAGCCGACAACAGCACAACTGGGGAAACACGAAAGCTGGAAAGGTAAGTTGGACGACGCCCGCTGTCAGCAGCGGCAAGATTAAGTGCCCCGCGCCGCAGTCGGAGCCACGTCGTCGTCCGGCAGAATCTGGGAGGATACTCCAAACAGCGGCGGCATCAAGGCATAATAAGCCCAGTCCAACGAGACCTGCACCAGCCGTGTCCTCGTTGTCAAGAAAGGCAAAGAAGGTAAGCAAGTGGTTCAAGCAGCTGCTGATGCCCTCCTCGGACAGTTCGGTTGAGTGGGTGTCTCGGGATGCAGCTCGTATCGAGAGGGGTCTGTAGAGGGACTGTAGAGGATCTACGTTGACGATCAGAGGTGCTACCTTTGTAGGTGAACCCAGGGAGCAGAGTATCAAATATCAAAGAGTAGATGGATGACTCGTTAAATTCAAGCAGCATCACTCGACACAGTGATTAACAGTTTCCAATAATATAGTAGAAGGAATCAAGGAAGAGCAGAAAGAATGATTTCTTTTGTCTCTAGCAAAGAAATATTAAGTGATAATGAAGGACGAAACCAATTCAGGTCACTGTGTCGGAGAGTCGAGTGAGGGCTGGCTCCTTTGCTTAAGTAATCTGCCGGTACAGGATTTTGTCCATTATATTAGTTGATTTATAAGTTTTTTGCCAGTTTATCTGTAGCACCACATTCAGAGTTGGCGTGGACATGTTCCGCCAAGCAATTGACCACCGTGGGGCTTGCTTTATACATTGCCAAGTCCCTGCACTTCGCAGCGCATCATTCCCTTCTCGAGGTTCTTACACTCTTGCGCCGTCGTCACAGACTCGCCGAGTCGCAACCATCGTCCGCGCATGCTCAGGAGTGCGCAATGCATCCCCTGCTGGCACGACGGTGGTGCGCGCATTTTGCCCCCGGAAATGGCTCGGGAGCCCTCGCAACGGCGGCTCGGGTCTGCGCCGTGCGCCCCGATGCAGTCGCATGCTTCCCTCATCATCGTGCCCTTCTTCCACTGACTCCCAGACGGTCCAAGACAGTGTCGAAGGGCATCGGATTTTTCCGCCGCCACAGGGCCTCCAGGAAGCCTAGGCTGAACGAGATTGCGCAGTACTACGCTCGTCAGCTGGTCAAGATCTACGAAGGCAAGGAGAAGATGTACTACATCCCCGACTCTGGCATCCCCCGCGCTGAGGCTATTGTGCTAGGCGCTGGTCCGGCCGGCATTGCCGCTGTCGCCAACCTTCTGGAGGTTATGGACGAGCTAGAAGGCAACATAGTCTGGGTCGACCCATTGTTTGACTGTGGAAGCATCCGCATGTATCGCGATGTGCAGAGGTTGGTCTCCCTCCATGTGGCCACGCGCCGTCGGCCTTCGTCGTCTTTCCTCCAGCGTCTTTGAAGAGTCCCGGGTCATGTCAGCTTACAATGCTCTTCCGTGTCGCGTCAGCTACTCAACCGTTGAAGACTTCCTCTCATATGCCCACCGGAGTCGGATCCTTCGCAGCATCCTGCAGTCTGTACCGCGGTCTGAGAATCCCGTCGAGCGCCTGCAAATGCTCCCCCGCCAGGGCACCTGCAAGCTGGGCATGGTCTATGACATGCTCAAGTTGTTCACTGAAGGATTGCGCAAGCATAAGAGAGTTGAATCGATAACTGGAACGGTTACCTTCGCTACCCGGGATTCCATTGTGTGTTGCCTGCCCTTCTCTCTGCCCACTCTCTCGCCCTACTCTTCGCTAGTACAGGCTGACCCGATGACACAAGTCGCATGCCTGGTCGGTCAGCATAAGGCCTGACGAAATTGGCTTCGACGTGGAGCCTATTCTGCGCGAGTCTCACGCAATAGCCTTCTGTACTGGCTGCCATCCGAGGACCGAGAATCTCCGGCTCAAATCATCCAGCCGCATCCCTCTCGAAACGGCGCTCTCCAAAAATGCTCTGATCCAGGCCCTGCGGCGCGTCAGCAAACCGCCAACTGTGGCCGTGGTAGGCGATGGACACTGCGCCGTGTACGTGTTGAAGAATCTGTTTGAGTTGGCCACGAGCACCCACCCTGGTCTGCGCGTTCGATGGATTACCCGAACCCCTTGCTTGAAGTATGTCGAAGAGCGTGATGGCATTACTTATAACAAAAATACAGGGCTAAAGGGCGAGATTGCCGCATTTGCACGCTCTCAGCTCGAGGGCAACGTCCTCAAAACCAGCGAGGCGGGAAAGTTCATTGAGCGCATCGTCGTGCCAGTGAGCAGACATGCCCAAATGGCTGCCGAACTTACTCGCCCAGACAACGGGTATCTTGTTGATGATGGCGTGGTACCACTTGTTGAAGAGGATCGGATGAAGCCGGTCTATCAGAAGGAACTTCACGGTGTCGACTTCGTCATCCAGGCCATTGGCTTTGTGCGAAACAAACTTCCTGAACTTCGGCTCCCTGCCGAGGCAGGTCTTAACAATGTTCCCTACGTCGCTAACCCCAAACATCTCATGTTCGACAGCGTTACTGGTACCATCTTCTATGGAGAACGCGACAGCAGAGAGAAGGACGCACCCATAGGCCTGTACGGCGCTGGTAGTGCATTTCCTGAGTTGGAGAGAACATCGCCCGGCCTTCCACGTGAGCCGGCAGTCAGCATGGCCAAGTTCATGAAGTACCTTGAATGCAATGCGCCTGAATGGATCTTTGAACTCAGGCATGCCGAGCGTTGGCACCATCGCATGCGGGAGCGTAAGGTCTGGAAGGCAGTCGCCCGCGGTTGGTATAAGCAAGATTCACGGGAGAGGCGTATCCTGCAACGCATGCACGAAGGGGAAATCCTGCGGAAAGAGCTCGGCGAACCAAAGTGGTATAACGAATGGAAAGCTTCCGGGCGGTCCCGTCTCACACCTCGCCAGCTTCGTATGCTGCAAATCCGCCAGTCTAAACTCGACGTTTGGCACCGGCGCCAACGCTGGTACTCTTACCGGGACATTGACTGGCGCCGACGCACGAGATGGGCCGCAGAATATGCCCTGCGTCCTGGCTATACAAAGTTTTATCGTCAGCCTGAGCCTGTAGAGGTCATAAAATCGCAGCAAATGACGCCAGAAATGTTGAAGAGGCGCCGGGAAAGGTGGGCGAGGAAAAGGTTGAGGTGGAAACAATTAAGAAGATTAAAGACATTGGAAGCAAAAAAGCGAAAGGAGGAGGATGAAAGACAGTCCTTGAGGGAGTTGTTCATTCTGCAAGAGGAACAAGAACAGAAAGCAAAGGAGGCGGCGCAACGAGTCAGCCAGCAAGCCAATGACACTGCTTGAGAGAATGTAACACTTATGTATTGATACTGTACAATGGAGAACCCAGCCGATACATACAGGATAGAAGGGTTGGAGTTTGGAGTTGAGAGTTTGCGAAACTTGAATGATGGTCTGTTTGCCCCTCTTCTCTTCTACATAGCGTGCACATACCTTTCAATTATCCTGTTGTGCTGGTCTCGATCTCCTAGTTACTGACCTTCTCATCCTTCCAATACATCTTGTGGTCAATGTGAGCTTACCTGGGGATTGTACCTAAATCATTGTTTCACGAATGACAACAAGTCTCTCCGGCTTGTGTATATGGACGAGCGGATGTACAAATTGGGACAAACAAAACCGGGGGAGCAACCAAGTGAAAGCTTGAATCTGCGAGCTTGAGGTCGGCAAGCACCTTTCATCAACCTTTCTTCCCATCTTACTTCCTCTCCAGTTACTCAACTCAGATCCAACGATCCAGCATCTCCCGCTCGATGAGGTGCTTGCACGCGAATACACCGGCTTGATCTTAAAGATCACCTGCTTGGACTCTGACTTGGCGGATGGGACAACCTTTGTAAGGGAAGAAACGGCCTTTCCCAGGACTTGAAGAAGCTTCGAGCAGGTCGGGTGGCAGCGAATGCCACTCTGAAAGTAAGCTCTCATCAAATTCATAAGGCCTACTGGCACACGAACGGTGTGCCGAGTTTTAAAAGGAGTGGCAGGTGAGAGTTGCAATTCATGGAATCTCTTTGGCGCTATCAATTAAGAATGAATACTTTCAATAAACAAACTTGTACAGGATACACCCCATGGACGAAATTTCAGCAGCTTTCGTAACACATCCTAATTAAGCAAGGAAATCATCACTTGGAAGAGGTGCCTGTGAGAGTCTGTGACTGTGTTGTTTGTTCCATTCATCTTATGTAACCTTGGGGAAAGCTGTGTCGAGAGCTCTTGGGATGTGAACCTGGGGAACATGGCCAACACTCTCTCAGAACAGGACACATTCTCTGACACCAAGATACTGTATCTACCCATGAATTAGAAAAATATTTCACTCTGCTATCCCTAAGGGACTGTAGAAACTCGAAGAAGATTGTGAGGATGTGGGCAGGCCGAGCTGACTTAGGTAGGGTGCGTAGACAATCTCAGGTGTCAGGCACTTATCAATTGTGTTGTTGCCATCATGATTGCAGGTTTCGAAGGTTTCTCTCTTGGGAGGGCAACGGTTGACGGCCGACCGTTGTGGCAGCTACAGCCCCGAAAGGAGACTTCTTGGACTTGTGGCTTGGCTATCACCAGTGTGTGGCACATTAAGCTTTCAGCGTCAAGAATGCTTACGTAAATTGGCAGTGGCCAAGCTGCGTAATATTGGTCAGCGGGTGCTTGGCGTCTTAGTAGCTTCTTTGTCATTGGAGCGCTGGCAGGGTGGGCGACGAGAGATCTGTTTCAATTACTGGCAGCCATTGTTTGGTTTTGAGTGTGTGCTTGACCACAGCGAAGCGGAGAGCGCCGAGTCCGAAGACGCCTCGGTCAGCAAACTGCGATGCTGGCATGCACTGCACTGCAATTTGCTGCCAAGGGAAATGGCAATAATAATGTAAGTAGGCTAAATTAATCTACCCAGTCAGGCATTTCATCTACCATCTCGCTTTCCTTTTAGCCTATCTACCAGTCTTTTTACAATACCACTTCCGGTTTTGGAACACCGACAGAGATGGCGAGCAGCGTCTCCCGGAGACGATGTCAGCCCTGTGAAAGTGTGACTGGCACAGCGTAAAATGGACCTTGGGCAGGTGCTCAAGGAGTCAAGGGACACTTGGTCGTGGATCCAGAGCCGTGGCAAGCAGCTCCGGTTGCAAACGTGGATGTCAAGGACGACGATGTTCTGTGCAACTGCGAGTCTGCGCCTCTGTGTCCCCTGTGCTGTGCTTAATCCGTATACACATCTTTCCAGGTTCCAAGTTGATGGCCGTGGCAGCACTGGTAATCCATATAATCGCTCTGGGTCAGTCGATTGTTACCTACCGGTATCAGGATGAACGCATGAACACCTCACCGGAGAGCCTCAGTTTCTCTGCGTCACAGCAACCCTACTACCTACTACCTACTACCTATATGACCGGCCCGGACTCAAGCCTCAACGGCTCGGGACAGAGATTTCAAATCGCTGAGGTTGCGGTTCGTTGAACCCAATGCTTGGCATCGGCGTCGTGAACCTCGACGGGCAGGCAGGTCACGCTCGGCTTTGCTGCAGCGGGGCCCTGGGTCCTGGGCTCCTGGACTCCTGGGGGCTCCTGGCCGTCCATGATCCATCGTCCAGCCGCATCGCACAAGATGAGGGCGTCGACGGTCGATGGACCATCATCTATGATGGCACTGGCAGTAATAGCAGGCCTGTCGCCGTCTCATCGCGGAGTAGCACCGGCTCCCGTGATTTAGGCGCTGCTGGCCTGCTCTGGACCTGGATGACTTCCGTGATTGGACCGCTTGTGCTCCGGGTTCCAACGGCGACCGTCAAATGTCAAGGCGACCAGATCCCGTCCCGTCCTGCGCCCCGCAAGCGGCAGTCAAGCCCGTTCCACAGTCGGCCGCATTCTTCAGCCGGTGTGACGCAGTGCGGGCAGCCTCATCAGGATTCACGACAGATGGGCATTGTTGAACGGCAGTGAGCATGAGGTGCTCATGGACTATGGAGACTATTCTCATGGGAGGACGACGCCTGTGGCCGTCTGTCCAAGGCTCTCTTTTCTCGCCTTTGAGTTTCTCTCAGCCATCCCCGGTCAGGGCAGACCGAGTCGACCGAGCCGACGTGGCCTGGTGTCTCATTGCCGGAGCTCAGACTGTTCTCGTGGGCCGCAGCATGGCTGCAACCCGCTATGCACTCCCGCGATGACCTTTCCCTCGCGGCCTCGCCTATCAACCGGGCTTCGAGCGGTTGACGGTAGCATCAAAGAGCAGAAGAAGCACCAGATCGCCGCCACGCCGTGAGGAGCTACGCCGAGTCGAGCAGGTGACATGCCCATGATGACACCCCAAGCCGCTGCAAGAGAAATTGCCGAGATCGCTCAGGTGTGCCAGCCCGGTTGTGCGATCTCTCCCACCCGTCTCCACGACTCTTGTTCCCCTTCTCCTCCAGCTCCCACTGCCTGTCCATCTGCAACGGCTCCTATTATGCCTATATCACGTTATCGCGGCTTGCCCATGCTAAGTTGCCCCTCTTAGACACCCAGTTCGGCAGCACTACGTCCTTAAGCTGTCTTCGCAGCTTCCGGTATTCGGTCTTATCTCCAACTATCAAGTTCTGTGACGCCTACCTGCCGCCTGGGAATCACCAAGCCAGACGGCTGGCACTCTGGCACCTTCGCAAGCAAGATGTTATAACCATTCTTTAACCCTCCTCATTGTGTTTGCTCCGTTCTCGCTAAGGCCAGGCTGAACTCGATCCGTTCACGTCATTCTTTGGCAATCTTCGTGACTTGACGATTCACGTCTATCCCCTCCTTGTCCCTGCGCGGCAAGCCCCAACGCCTACACAGCTGGCTTGGCTGTTCGCTGTCTGTCTTCGACGGGTTCCATCCTCAGACTCTGTTGTTTCAACTTTCATCGGGTTCTTCCAGTAGTCGCTCGTTAGCAACGGCGGGTGCAACATAACTGCCGCCCCTCTCGTCTGTGTTGCATACTTGCATGCGTCTGGGGACAAGCGGGGGAGCCATAGGAAATCGTGGGGAAACAGACAAGCAAGCGAGCCGCTCCCTGCCCCTCATCACCTGAGTTTACCAAGCTTGTTGTTGCTCTAAGGGCTTCTGTACGCCGTGCAACTCCAATTCATCACCTATGGACAGTCGTTTCTCTCCAGTAACCAAAAGGGCTGAGACATTTCTTCACATCTTACCAAGTCGTGTCTCACTCTGAGAAGCTCCCCTCCACCGCATCTCCTTGTCTGGTTCGGTTCCACGATGCTGTGGAAGCACCCTGCGAGCTAGCCTGATACATTGCGCTTGTTTCTATGTCCAGCCTGCTGCAGCAACATCGAGCAATGCATCACCATGACGAACCCTCTACCGCAAGGACACCCAACGAAAACAATTATGATCATCCCTCTCGCTCACACCTCAGCTATGTCCAGATTACTATGAGGGCAAATAACTCTCTGGCGTCATGCCCGTGAGTCCTGCCTTGACCATCCTAGCCTTTCTCTGTCCCGATCAAGATCGCGTTCAACCCGATATAGCGTTGTAGCTGACCCGAGTTTGTCAGGTACGAAGATAAGCTTATCACTAATGGGACAACAGCACGGCTTGTGCTAATGTTTGTCCGCGAGCTCCTTGAACGGTTGATTTTGAACCCTCAGGGCTCACAGAGCTACGGCTGCCCCATGACCAAGTGCCACAAGACTTTTGCTGCCCCGCTTCAGCTGATCCAACACCTTTTTTCTTGTCAAGAGATCTCGAATGGCAGCTTCGACTGCGACCAGTGTAATCATTGCCATACCTTCCCCACCAACGAGAAGGACTGGGCCGAGTGGACTGGCTGGACGTCTATTCCTAGTGCAAATGTTCATCGGAGGCGCAGCTTTGGTTCGAGAGTGAAAGAGTTTGCTCTGAGAAAGAAAGAATTCCGCAAGCAAAACACACACACCGACTCGTACTACCGCGAGAACGGTGCCATGGCAGATTCAAGACCAAGCACTATTGTCTCTCAGTCTTCTGGCCCAAGCTTCACTGATGAAGAGCTTCACCAATCTGGCTCTGCGTTGACTGGACGACTCGATCAGGAACATGGACACAGCTACACAGCCGCACAGAAGCCGGTATTACCGACCACGTTTGTTCAGCTTGATGGGGAGATGTTCTGGACAGGGCTCAACGGTATTGTATTTGACTTGTCGTCGACTGTATCATCAACAACTCCATCATCAATCGCGACGGGACTTCCCTCGGATCAACAGTCGCAAAACTCGTCGCACACTGCTCTGTTCGACGCAGCCTGCCCCCAGAATCACTCTTCAGCCATGTCGACGCCTGAGCAGGAAGCCAGCACTATGCTATCAACAGCCCCTTATCCGTTTTCTACGCAAACCAACACATTCAGCCCCTCCTTGTTGTCATATCAACAACATATTCACACATCCTGCGGATCTGTCATGGCAGTGGATGAGCCGCTAGCTCAGCAGAGACTCCCCTTATCTCATCAAGCTATGCATTCTGCATCTGGATTAAACGCTGATCATCAGTGGTGGACTTCCAAAGGGAGGGTGGAAGCTCCTCAGCTCACACAAGCGTCATCCGAGGTGGATGAAAACTTAGCAATGCATCAAAGCATGCCAAGTACCATGGTGAACAGCACACCAAGCGGGGTTGACGACTGTTTGTCGAGTTCTAGATCTCCTTGCCCTGAGGGGTCTGCAATTTTTTCGACTCATCAGACCGACACAGCAGTTCAGTCAATGGCTCACGCGCTCAGCAATGATACCATGGATACAACAAGTATGACTCCAACGATATATGAGACTCTTGGATACATGGACGGTCAGCTACATCACTGCGTCAACAGCCTATCTCCGCAAGACAAAAAGGTCCAGCAACCCGGAGTCGAGCCTCCCTCACTGCAGCCACAGTCTGATCCCCTCGGAACATCCACTTCCACTGTCTCTTCTCCTGCAGTTGCGGAAGCTTCTCGACCAACATCGGCAATTTCGCAGCCACAATCTCCGGAGGATGAACTTGTCTGTGATGAGTGTCAATGGAAGCCGCGTGGTGTGCGAGAGAATCTTAAGGGATATCTTCGGAAGCACAAGAACACACACAAGGGTTTGCGCCTGGCCTGTGATGTAACCGGTTGTACCAAAACATTTACACGTCTAGATAACCTTAAGAAGCACAAAAAGGAAAAGCATGGGATTGACGAAAGTGGTCATTCCGCACAGAAGAGGACAGCCGGTGGTGGAAAAGGATCCGCAACAGCGACAGGGACCGAGACAGGAGCTGCTGTGAACAGGGCACAGGCCGCCGGTCAAACTGACCAATGCCACAGCCAGGGTGAATCTGATATTCCGCAACAACAGCAACAAGAGAAACGGTCGTCTCCATCTGCACCGGGCATAGGTCTGGCTGACTTCCGGAGAATGACTGCCGCAGCTGCGGCGGCCGATGACTACCCGATGCTCTGGCCAGCATTGCACTTTTGAGCAGGCTTACCGACAACACTTTTTGTCCACCAATATAAATCCTTTGGGGATCATGCTCTGATCCCTGTTGTTCAACGATCCTGCTTTTCATGCTTTACGATATAATTTTTTTTTTAAAAAAAAAGATCACGGGGTTCAGGTTTCAATGGATGAAGGTGCACATGTGGCATCATTTAAAACAAAAATGTTAAGCCAGTTCGTACAGTTTATATGGGCTTACTTCCTCGTGTTTCAGCTGTCTTTAACCGTATATAGCCACCTTCCAGAGTTCCAAGATACCCAAAGTTAGGGTTTATGTTTTCTTCTTTTCATACCCTTGCAATCATACCAATCAATATGGTTTACTAAAATCAAGATCCTTCCGTTTGAGTCCGCCGTGGATGCCCAACGATTTCTGATCCTGTAACAGCCGCTAAGGAAAATGCTGGACACCGACCAAGGGGACAAGTCGACAATTCAACCATACTTCCAACAACGGAACTCTTTCGGGGGAGCTCAATGTTACCAAAATGGGACACGAATGTGCGACTTGACCCGCAGGTAGTAAAAGCACCTTTTAGCTTTGCAACGAGGCCCAAGTACCTTTATAGATAGCTACCTGATAGGCAGTGAGCACTATAATTATGGGATATGTATCGTGAGGCTTAGGACGGAAAGTTGAAGAGGCTACATTTCTTCTCATCGAAGCTCTTCCCAAACCCTATCATCGACAACCACACAGTTCACGCAGGCATGCGTTCGCGTACCAAACACCAAACACAGAGTCTGGAACCTTTTGCTTCATAATCGAACTGGGCCTCGATTTTGTTTGGCCCTGGAAATGCTAGTGGAATGAGGTCATGAGATCGGAGGAAGCAAGTTCAAGTGGACCGGATCAGAAGGTGGATGAACTCTTGAGTCAAGGAACCCGAACTGCCGAATGTGTGAAGGCGATCATTCTTGCCCTTTGAATCAAGCAGAATGAGGCCTCGGCTCGGCTTCGAAGCAAAAATAGATGCTTTCTACCCCGTGTACAATGCTTTGGCCTTTCTATCACCGTCTCGATTAAGCATCAAGTCCATTTTGGAAAGAAAGCATTCGGACAAGACATTACATTCTATGCAAAAAGGAGTGACAATGATGGGTTGAGACCCCTTTCCAGCTTTGCTGTTTCTTGTTTCACTCTCGAGTCCCGAGTTTGAAATGCGGGGTATGAGTTGTCGTGCTACCAGTGACGTGACTGACGTCCCCAGTAGAAGCGCGCTTCTCCAACGGAGCAATCAGCATGACGACACTGACAATTCACTCCCGGCCGGACCGTCGCCACCGCTATATAGGTCCGGCCAAGGACGGTTATCTGGCGGCCTGAGGTGCTTCCCATACCAGAAGTTTTGGAAGAAACGCTGATACAGTCCATCTCAAGGCACATTGACATTGAACGATTCGCGATGGAGTCACAGCCACACCAACAGAAGCAGAAGAAGCCCCATCACCCGCACCATGTGCTTCCTAAGCACGAGTCGGGCTATACTGATGAGGCTGCCGAAGAATGCCACGACCTGATTTACCGGGCCGAGGAGGAGGCACATGTGAGTAGATCACTGCAGAGCTCTTTTGTTTTGTTACTTGCCCAGGCAATTGCGTACATGAGACAGTAGATGCTAATGGCACACTTTCCCTCCGTTGTGACACAGCTCCACGAGCCCGGCTCGATGTACTCGACAGGGGCCATGTATGCAAATGAGAGCATTCCGCATGTGGCCACCAGTTCCAAGAGCACTGGCTTGCAAAGTACAGCGAGAGAGGCAGCCGCAAAAATGGAGAAAAAGGGACACCAGCTCAAAGAAGCAGTTGGCGAGAAGATGGGCCAGATGAAAGAGGCGATGAAT
>JAAFKN010000488.1:0-12654 GCA_011800035.1 Thermochaetoides dissita | reverse complement strand
GAGGGGGGGGGGGGGAAAGGCAGAAAGCCGCACTCTATGAAACAGCAAACCTTCCGGTATTAAGATCCCAGCCATAAGTCAGAGGACCAACGTCACCCAGAGGTACCCAAACCCTATTCATCCGTCTATATCATAACCTGGGCTCTCCATGAGCGGAGGGGTGTCAAACAACGACTTGTCAAACCATCTGTCAAAACCGAGGAAGCGACAAAAGGGAACTAGTCTGAAAATCATTACCCGTCCTGAGCAATTACTGCTCAATGACAACCTTCAGCACCAAATTCCCCTCATTATCGGACGTCCTGCTGGCGAGCTCGAACGCCTTATCCGCGTTCTCAAGCCCCTTGAACCGATGGGTGACCATCTGGTCGAGGTCAGGCAGAACATACCCTGCACAGCCGGCGGTAGCCCGTTTCCTCTGCTCGTGCGCCGCACTCAACAGCTTGATGCCCGTAGCGTAGGTATTCGCGTAGCGGAAGATCCCAATAATATCGATCTCGCGCAAATGGGCAACCGATAGCGGTAGCGTCTGGATGGGGGTGCCCATGCCAACCATGACGACCTTCCCTCCGGGGCGTGTCGCGTACAGTGAGGTGTGCATGCAGACCTCCTTGCCAGTGCACTCGAAGGCAAGGTCGACACCGTGATCTTCGTCCTCAGAGCCGTAGAATGGGTTGACGTCTGCGAGCAGGGCGAGCATCTCAGTGGCCTGGGTCTTGGCGTAGTCGAGCTGGGCCTGGAAGGAGAGTGTCTTGGCGGGTATGACACCGTCAATAGGGGTTGATGTGCCAGAGCTGCAGCAGCTGGAGGAATCGATGATGGATGAACTGCTGGAAGAGGCATGCAGTGGACGCTGGACCACGTAGCCATGTGTCGCGAAGCCCTTGGAGATGGCGAAATCGACACGACCTTGGTCGACGTCAGCGATGATGATGGAGGTGCAGCTGGATTGCCGAGCCATGGCTGCGATTAGGAGACCGACAGTGCCGGCGCCCATGACGAGAGCCGTGGAACCGGGGGTTGGCTTTGCCCGGTTGACGGCATGGATCGCAACAGACAGCGGTTCAAGCAAAGCAGCCGAATCAAAGGAAACGTGATCAGGTAGTCTAAGAAGCTGTTAGCACAAGGAGCAATCACTCAGGCTGGTCAGGGAACTCACTTATGGCACCAGATAGCAGGATGGTTAATCCGCTCCTGCAATGTACCCTGGAAATGCGGGTACGATTTGGCGCTGCTCCGGAACCTCATGCGCTTGCAAAGGTTATACCTCCCTTGGAAGCAGATAGTGCACTTGCCGCATGGAATGCCGACCTCGAGCGCCACGCGGTCGCCCACTTTGAAGCCCGTGACCTCGGGCCCGATGGCGACAACCACGCCGCACGACTCATGCCCGAGAGAGAGCGGCATGCGGGCACAGAGATCGCCATTGGCAAATTTCTTGTAGTAGGAGACATCAGAGCCGCAGATGCCGGTGGTCTTGACAGCAATCTGCAGCTCACCGGGGCCTGGCTCTTCGATGGTTCGCCGCTCCTAAAACATGGTTAGTTGTGATGCTCGAAGTTCTCAGGTGCGATACAGCAACGTAAGCAAGCTCGCGCAGGCTAAAAACGACAAGCTCTTCGGGCTGTGTAGCCAAGATCCAGGGTATTCAGGGGTAATGCGCGGCAGCGCTGCTGAACACATACCAGACGCAGATCTCTGGGACCATATAGGACAGATGCAGTGATGGGCAACGCCTTCGGAACAGCGGGTAGCTGCATAGAGACAAGCTCCTCTGTAGCAGACGGCGCCATATGGATGGCTGGACGTGGGATATCGGCGTGGGATAGAGTCAAGCTGGCCAACGCTAACGAGAGGGGGTCCCCACGTGGCTCAAAGTCCTAGGTTAGGTACGAGGGAGCTTGTCGAGCGTGGGGTTGCTGTGGCTCCTCTAGTGTCAATAGAGCGTGGGATGTGTGACAGAGGGATCCGAGGGATAGATAGATCACATAAGAGCAGAGCCGCAACTGTCGTGATGAGTGGCAATATCTGCTACTGATAGAAGAGTGCCCTCAACGCCTAGGCAGCGGAGAGGAAGGGGGTTGATACAAGTCTATGGTTGACCAGGAGGGCATCGGAAGCAGAGAAGAGGTCAAGAGAGACCCCCGCTCCTTATGTAGAGTAGAGGAAACGGTCCAGAAGCCATGGTAGGAATCACTGACGTGCTGCTATGTGTCAACCCGTGATGCGCGCGGTCCGGGTGTCTCAAGACGTGAGGAGCATAGGGGGATACAGGAGACAGAGATCCACAGCGGCATGCGCCAGAGCGGAAGTGAGGCGTGTTGGAGTCAGAGTCTGGATACGAACGACCGCGCCAGTCAGATATCGACGAGTTATCTGACAACAAGAATGGGTAAGCATAATGCGCCTAGGAAAGGGACAGGAGGTCCCGATAATCTCGGGAGGACATAAAGCAGGTTAGTGTCCTAGGTTCGTCTTCGGCGCGACAACCCAGCACCCATACCCGCACGCGCGCTGTCCGCTAGCCGTCTGCTTCCTATCGTCTCCTTGGGCCACGTTCAAGGTGTGAGCCGGAGCCGGATCCGGCAGCAAGCAGGGGAGCTCCTTGCGTGGGCTTGTTGGCCTTCCAAAGCTACCCTGGCAGTTCGGTATGGTTACACTCGACATGCCGTCTTGAGGGGTGGGACAGATCCTGGGAACAGCAACGGGGCGAAACGGGCGCACAGCGGCGTTTCTTCCTGCTCCTCATAACTATTGGGCTGCTAAGCTGAGCGAGTTTCGAGATGGATGACCGGCATCAAAGGAAGAGGCCGCGGTCTGAGCAGGTCAGCCGGGCAGGACTGTAATTGCATGTGACGACACGGAGTCCTTTTTTTTTTCTCCATGAGAGTTGTTCAGTCGGCCTGCGGAGCTTAGGTTATTAACGAGGGGAGAAGCAATACCAAGAAGAGAGCTCCCCAGGCGTATCTGCTCCCGGATTAGCTCGGGTGACGGGATCTCGCTGCAGGACATGCTATGGTCGCAATGCTTGTCTGCAGAAGCATGCAGGTTCCAATGTACCCCAATGATTGCCGGACACCTACAGTTTGTGGCACGTCTGGGAAGAGCTCACCTCAGGCCATGCAGCATCATCTTCTGGTCTAGTGTTTCCTGGCAGCGAATGGTTGTCAGGAACCCAAGCACGCAATCGCTTGCAAAACCCATGTCCCGCCGAACAGGGCTACAGACAGGGGCCTTCATGACCGTTGGGTCTCGGAAGACCGTGTCCATGATTCCATTAGCCGGCTGGCTATCGGGACTTCGTTGCCTCGTCGTAGTTGTTATCTGCGTCTGAGATGCCAAGAAAGCACAGATGCTGGGCGATGATGCCCTGTCGGTAGGCATTATAGCGAGAGACGGGGCGGTGACGACAACGTTAAGGGATCAGAGCTCGAAATGAGAGAAGTGTGGGGTTGAAGTCAGGTACTTACTTGGTCGTGGCTCCAAATCTGGAATAAAGAAAAAGTTTACCTAAGGTATCTGATCTTTTATCTGGATTGGTCGATGGAACGGAACGTTCATGGAAGCCTTGGGGGACAGACGTGCCTTCCAGGTGGTCTTTGTCCAAAAAAAAAAAGGGGATGTCAACCCTACCCTAACAATTCCCAACCTCACCTTCCCTCTATTTCCCTGATTTTTTTTTCCACACCCCATAAAAGTTTGGACTTATGTGAAGTCGAGCGGTTGATCGAGATATTTAGCGGCATCGCCGATATCGCAGCTTTTGAATTGAGCCGACATTGGACCTTGAGAAAGTGTGCATACACAATAGGCTCTTTGACTTCGTAGTGGGACAGGAGTAAGGTGTGCTACCTCCACCTCGACCTGTCATGACTCTTCTCCGCGCCGACACCTCCCAAATGCTACCTGTTGCTGATTACTTGCTGTGACCTGCCAGGCCAACCTGCTTGTCATGTTATTTCGGTGTTTCCAGTGCTGGAAGGGCACTTGAGGCCTTCGATTTTCCACTAGTCGACGCGGCTCCCGCGGCCGATAATGCGGAGGAGGAAGATCTGCAGGCTCGCCCTACCTCCGTGGAGCGCTCCACAGGTGTCCAACCACCCCACATGTTCCTTGCTACTCCAGCTTTCGTCAGGGGTACTTGATCCAAACGGCCCGGTAGCGGGCGCCAAGGGTCCAGCATCGAGCGCGTAAATCAACTGCAGCTTGCAGCATGATACGCTGGAAATTACGTACACTTAACACTGGCGACCCGGCGAACCAAGCTCCCGAGGATTCGCTCGAGAACACGAAAATGACGAATGCTTCAGGCTAGGGACGGCAGCCACTCTGGCCTCGAGAAGCCAAGGTCCCAGTGCGCCCAGTGGCCAAGTCTGAGGTTGTTTGTGCCATATGCAAACGGAAGAGCCGGAGGAGCAAGCTCCTGTTCGAACAGGCCTAGTTGCTGCCTCGTTCCTGGCAATAACCAGGGAACCTTCGGCAATAGTGACATCGTCCAGGACGGCACAGTCGCCTCGGGGCAAGCGCAGAAGACTTCCGGAACGCTGCTTGGGGCACGGACGGAACCATCATGTGCGATCTGTCGGTGTGTGCCGCGGTACGCCGACTCGTACATGCTTTATCAGTTCCTTATCAACACCTGGCGGCAGAAACGGGTCGAGTGCCGTCCCATCCACGGCAGATGCTGATAACCATGCTTTATCAGCAGCGTTTACTGGCATTCATCCGAGGGGCACTCCCGTTACTCATCGGATGCTCTCCGATGTCGTTCATAATGGAGGGTTTGTACTCCTCAAAAGCCAGCAGACAGGCTTTGTACTCCAACTGCATCGCAATGTTGGAGGTTGGAGAAAAGTTGGAGTTGGGCTGGCTGACAGGGGTCAGGATGGAGGCTCAAAAAGAAAAAAAGAAAACACTAAGCGCGGAGCCCCACGAATGATCGCCAACCCCAACGGGGCAATGTGGAGCCGCTAGGATCTTCGGGCCAAGAAAAGGCTGCGAGCCTGTGAAGTGCTCTTCCTTGCTCCCTCTCCAGACATCGATGCAGCAACGACAGGGAAAGCTTCCATTTCTGCCCCGTGGAGGGCATCCCGAACCGCTGCCTTGTCATTGACCTTCTAGATGAAAGCATGACAAAGCACAAGCCCTATCGGGCAAGCCGAACGAAGCAATGATACGGGACAGCCTCGTTTAGACATCCCTGGCTCCCTTGTAAGTTGTTGCTCACGGACCCGTCCAATATCCCCAGGTTCAGAGTTCGACTCGCCTTGCCTGCGACCGTAGCAGAGCCGACGCCGCGTGCGCGTGCGCGTGCTCCGGGCCGTATTTCTGCCGCTACAGCCCGAGAGAACCAGTGTGCGCTCATGTCGCTTCCTATCCCAGGCCTTGCCAACCCAAGATGTCCCGAGAACAGAAAGGCCGGCTCCCCAAAACTGATATCTCTCCGGCTCAGCTCGAAGCTGATAACCACCACGGGGCACTGCCGTCACGAATATGGAGCAGGGTTGTATAAGCTCGGCCCTACACAGAAGCGTGGTTCAAAACACTCGGTAGTTCGGGGGTAACATGCTCTGTGTAACGAAGCCACTCATCCACAGCGACGGGAGTACGGGTACCGGCAGGCCGAGGTACACCACAACAAGCGATATGATACCACCGTCCATGCGAGCGATACGCTTTGCCTTGATGTCATAATGTAAAGACGAGGTCCGAGGCTCGTATTCAGCTGTTTATCGAAGAGGCTGCACATCTTCCTGGAGCCTACCTGGCTCAATAATACCGACGACTGAGAATGTCCTCCTACACCTGCCGGCTAACAACAACAATAGCTTCTGTTTAACACATCCAGGGCTTCACTGGGCGCAAGCTGACGGCATGACAGTAGCGCGGTGAGTATGGTAGATGAACAGGGTGTCATTGGGGTAGTCAACGGCCTACCTACCTATACCACGCCTTGCATCTCCTGTCCCGTTGTCTAAAACAAGCATGGGCTCGGAACACACATCCGGACTGCAAGATGCCCATCTCCTTGCAGATTGCGTGCTTCCCTCCATGTCTAGGTAACTACCTATATTTACAAGTACATGCCTGCCGAAAGATCTACCTGCAGCTGTAAAGGTCTGACGACATCGGCGACATCCGTTTCTGAACCCACCTACCTTCTCGAGCAGTCAGGACGACCACAGCAATGGGGATCTAACACGTCTGGAGCAGTAGATTGTTTGACATGCTCGATGGGATTCAGTCACAGCTGCCAACGGCGTTACTCGTCTGTAATTGCAGTCAGGCCCTTGTAGCAAGTGAGGATCTTGTCTCGGAGTCGTCGTTCAGCTGCAGGCTAGTTCATGGTCTGTACTGGGCACCTGAGCTCCACTATGGGTGACTTCTCGCCCTCATTGTTGGGCTCGAGCTTGAACCCTTGACGACACCGACTAAAGGAACACTCCTTCAACCTGTTGGCGGACGGACCGAAGTCTGCTTCAATATCCATATTGACAGACTCATAAACTGAAGCTGTCCCCAATCCCAAACCCAAAACGTACGTATAATCACAACATGCCGTGCAATAAGGAGGGGAAAAACGTATAATCGCTCGATACATGCATCCATCCAACCCTTTCCCCTCTCGCATTCACACTAGAAGGTACTCTGCGCCAACCGACTCGCCGCATTCCTCGCGTCAACACGATCCTCATCATCCTCCTCTGCCACCAAACCCGCCAACGGTCCTCCAATACCAACACCATACCCAACCCCACTAACCGACCTCGCTCTTCTGACATCCTCGCCATCACCAGCCCCATCCTCCTCCGGAATCCCGCCCAGTCCCAATCCAGCCGTCACCAAGGTCGCGACCGACGCCCGACCCAGCACAGCGTCCGACCTGCGAGGCACACCACTCCAAGCATCGCCCTTCGGTCCCTGGCTGGCCTGCAAACTCGACCTGCGCGGCGTAACAGGGTGATTCTCCCTCCCCAAACGCGACAGCCCACCAGAGCCATCAATCGACCTAATATCCGGGCGCACAGACTCGAGCAGGGCCAGCGTCCGGCGTTCAGCCTCAATCTGCCGCAGGACATACTCCCGGATAGAAGCGCGCAGGTCGGCTGAGGTGCGGGAGAACCAGCGGCGGCGCTCCTGAACCAGGTTCTGCGTCACGCGCGAGGTTTTCTGGTAGAGGGCTTCTTCGGCGTGGCGGGCTTCGTCCAGGGCGGCGAGGGCCTCATCGACCTTTTCGCGGCGCACACTGGACGAGGCTTTGAGGCGGTCGGCGGCGTTCAGGCGGCTGCGGGTCATGTCTTGGGCTTGGAGGAACTCGCGGAGGAGGATTTGGCGGTTGGTGAGGGTTTCTTTGACAATGAAGGCGTCGGAGGAGTGGTATTGGAGGGGATCGCCGAGGGTGGTGGCTTCGCCGGTTGCTTGGGCGGCGTGGAAGTCTCCGACGGTTTGGATGATTTTGCCTAGCTTGCGGTAGGCGTTGGCGAGGCCGGGGTGCGGTTCTTGAACGTTCATTTGTGCCAGCTTGACGCCAAAGTCGGACTCAGCGAGGCCCAGGCCTGCTACAATTAGCCTAGGAGAGCTTGAGGGTGTAGAAGTTCATGAAGTAAGCATACCTCTCCGCGACTTGACGAGCTTGTCCAGCTTATGGCTGGAATCCAATGAGCCAAGATAGAATAGCTTGACGATCGGCCGAGCCTCCTGCAGCTCAGGGGTATCATCGGGCGGCGGGGCAAACTGCTTGAGGATCTTGCGGCGCACACCAGTCGCAGGCTGCTTCTTCTTGACCATGGGGCTGTAGCCGAAATCGCTCTCGACGAACAGCACCATTTCGTCATCACGCATCAGCACCTCGTTGCTGCACACGTAGTTGAACCAGCGCTGCATCAGGGCCTTGACGCGCAGCTCATCCTCTTCGGTGCCAGCGCCGGCTGAGGTCACGGCAGGCGGTACGGCGGGGACAATAGCCTCTGGGTTGGCTGAGATCAGGTGCTCGGCCAGCTTTTGGAACTCGGAGTGCAGCCGGCGAACATCACGGTATTGGGTTGTGCGGAAGGCAGGGAGATTGGTCTGTAGGGGTTAGCGAGTGAAGCTAAGCAAACTGCATAACATGGCTTCATACATAGACATCGAACCGGATAATGGGGTCCTTGCGACCCGTCCTCTCAATACCAGTAACCTTCGCCTGCAGCTTGAACTGTGGCGGCGGGGCTTTCCGGGGCTGCCGCTGCTGCTTGGGGCTCTGCGCCAGCGCAGGCTCGGGGGCAGGCTGGGACTGAGGAGGGGCCTGGGGTTGCTGTGGTGTCGTCTGCTCTGCGGGAGCGGGAGGAGACTGTGGTGGCTCTGGCTGGGCGTTTTTGCTCGTCAACCCTCTTTGCTGTCCCTGGCGTTCTGGCTCAGGCAGCGGCTCGATGGGGCCAGGCTCTTCGGCATGTGAAGAGGTGCTCTCGGTCTCCGGCCGCCTGCTATCGTCGTAGGTCCTATCATGCGAGTCGCCGGCGCCGAAACCGCCCTCGTCGTGCAGGCCGTTGCTGGGCGCCGTATAGCGGAAGGGTGAGCTCGGCGGCTCCGAGCTGAAGAGGGGCCGGGTCTGGGGCGACCGCTGCGGGTCATTACCGCCCCAGACGGCCGCCTCGGACTGGTCGTGGTCGTGTATTGAGGAGCTGTAGTCCATTGGTTATAGGGAAAAGAGACGATGATGGTGGTGATGTTGCTGGTGATGAGGATTATTGCGTACGTGGGTCGTGCCGAGGTCGAGGTTGTGGTCGCTGATGGGGGCCCCGTCTTTCGTGGAGATTACGCAGTCGGGGGACGGCTCGAAGTGTACGGATACGCTGCGGATTATTGCAGCGGTGTCGCTGTTCCAACGCCTGGCTGCGAACCGTTTCGAAGCGCGGGGCGCGAGTTTCTCAGGAGCACAGCTGTCTCGTCGGAAGCTTCGATCAATGCTCAGGCGCGAGAGTCAGGCTGGACCAGAGCACAATGGATCTGGTAAGCGCAATGTGAACTTGAAACCTAAACCTGAACCTGGAAGCTGCGCTGCTCCGCATCATCATCAGTCGGCGACTGGCTCTGGGAAGTTGAAGCGGCGCAAGCTATCCCTGCCTTGTGTCTTGGCGCCAAGCCTTGGTGGGGAGCCGTGGCGCACGGACCACAGCAGCCGGCTGACCCCACCGCGCCCTAAACACCCATGAGCCAATGAGGGTCTCAAGACCTGCAGCATCAAGATCTCATGACATCGACAAGCTTCATGCCCTCCTCAACAACGGGGAGGTGTGCGTTGGCTCTGCCTTTAGCCAATTGAAGAGCGTTTGCTGAAGTAAAGCTGGCTGGATATGCGGCTAGCTGGGAGTCTACCAGAGTCAATTGAGTGAATTGGAGCCTTTTTCGCTCATATTTACCTACTTAGACCAACATTTCAAGGTTCAGTTCAGAAACTTCAATCACAAGCGTACGCTCGCTTCGTCTAAGTGAAAGGACTCGCCCGTTTGCAGTAATTCATGCTCGCCGTCTCCCTACGCTGTGTCTTCCGGCCTGGCGGCAGTAGGTTGGCCATATTGGTGCTGAAAAATGCCCAACTGACCCGCCAGGCCGTCCAGGTCCGGGCATACAGCAGCGAGTATTCGCACCACGAGGCCCGGGTTGAGAGCATCCGCAATATTGGCATCATCGCCCACGTCGATGCGGTGCGTAGATTTGCTCTGTAAGGGATGGCATTGGGCTGACTCGTCGCAGGGAAAAACGACGACGACGGAGCGCATGCTATTCCAGAGCGGCCGCACTCGCCATCTCGGAAGTTGGTAGCATCTTTTCCTCAACCCCCCTGACCTCCAGCGATGTGATATGAGGCAGGCATTGACACATAAGTAGACGTTGATCATGGCAACACCACTACGGACTTCCTCCCCATGGAACGGGAGCGCGGCATCACCATCCAGTCGGCAGCCATCACCTTCCAATGGCCGCCCAAGTCCCTGTGTCATCCAGGCATTGAGCCCCAGACGATCAACTTGATCGATACTCCTGGTCATCAGGACTTCCGCTACGAGGTCGACCGCTGTATGCCCATTCTCGATGGCGCTGTGTGCATCCTGGACGGCGTCAAGGGCGTTGAGACGCACACGGAGCGCGTCTGGTCCTCGGCCCATCTCTCGCGCATCCCCCGCCTGCTCTTTGTGAACAAGCTGGACCGCGACGGCGCCAGCTTCCGACGGTCAGTTCAGGAGGTGGCTACTCGGTTGAAGACCTGGCCGCTGTTATGCCAGATCCCCTGGTGGAATAAGGACGAACTGTGGGGGGTCATCGACGTCATCTACCAGCATGGTCTACGCTTCAGTACTACAAACGGCTCCATGAGCGTTGTCAGCAAGGACAGCATAGCCCGTGACAATCCAGCCCTGAAGGAAGAGATGGAAACGGCCCGTCTGCGTCTGATTGAAACGCTCTCCGAGCACGATGACCAGATTATGGAGGAGTTCCTCGAGCACGAGGGCAATGTACCCTCATCGTCCATCAAGCGTGCCATTCGCCGTCTGATCATGGACGGTATGGCGCGGTTTACCCCTGTCTTTGCCGGTGCCAGTCTTCGTAACATCGGTGTTCAGCCCCTGCTGGATGCCGTTGTCGACTACCTCCCAAGCCCCCTGGACCGGCCGCCTCTGGAGCTTACGATGGGCATGGAAGCAAGTACGCTGCCCCAGGTCCTCGAGCAGCGCATCAAGAAGAAGGGCACTCACCATTCGGAGCCACCCATTGCGGCGATTGCCCACGTCTTCAAGGTGGTCAACGACCCGCGTCACGGTATGATGAGCTGGCTGCGTGTCTACCATGGCACATTCAGCCGCAGCAGCAACATGTGGAACAGCAACACACATATGTTCGAAAAGCCTCAGCACATCTTGCACGTCTCGGCCAAGGATCACCACAGCATCGCTCACCTGTCGACTGGCCACATCGGTGCCATGACCAACCTCAAGTCTGCTCGCACCGGCGACACACTCATCACCTTCCCGGGCCATCACGGCGGCAACCACGCTCCAGAGCCATTCGGCAACCTACGCATCAAAGCCCCCGACACGCCCCCGGCAGTAGCCTTCATCTCCATCGAGCCCTACACCCGCACAGCGAGCGAAAAGCTCGAAGAGGCCCTCTCCAAGCTCGAGCGCGAAGACCCCAGCATCCGCTGGAGCAAGAACGAAAAGACCGGCCAGCTCATCCTCTCCGGCATGGGCGAGCTTCACCTCGAAATCGCCCAGGACCGCCTCTGGAACCACTACAAGATCGACCGCGACTCTGCCGTCTGGGGCGACATCGAGGTCGAGTACTCCGAGTGCCTTCTAGCGCCAACCGGCCCGCATCGTGCACTTTATGACCGCACTATCCGCGACAAGCAGGGCCGTGCCGGGTGTACCGTCTCGCTGGAGCCGCTTGAGGCGGATCCGGGACATGAACACCAGGGTGCCCTGCTGGAGTCCGCTGTCGAGCGCGACGGTAACATCCTGCACGTCTCGATCCCCCTGCCAGAGGATTCAACGACCCTGCCCTTCGACCCCGATCTCGTCCGGCAGCAACTCATCAACGGCGCCATCGCCGGTCTAGCCCGCGGGCCGCGCCGCAATGCTCCCGTCCGCCGGTGCAGAGTGCACATCACGTTTGACCCGGCCACCGACTACTTCGGTGAAAGTGTCAGCACGGGCGGGCACATCACCAACTCGGCGCTGGCGGCGGTCAGGGCAGCCCTGAAGGCCGCGCATGAAAATAAGACGGTTGGCATCCTTGAACCGTTTACTCGCGTGCAGATTCATTGCCCCGAGGAGGCGGGTAATGCAATCCAGCATGATTTGGTGGCTGCTCGCGGTGGGCAGGTGGAGGAGGTTAAACGGCCAGAGGATATGGATAGGTCTCAGGTTATTCAACCGTTCAACACTCCCTCGCAGGGGTCCTCTGGAGAAGAAATGGAACAGGGAGAGGAGAGGGAGGAGTTTAAGGTTGATCCTAGCAAGGTGTATGTCCCGCCTGACCCGTACGAGTCCATTGATTCGTTGCGGGGACCGAAGAACGCGGTCGTGAGGATGTTGACTATCATCGGTAAGGCGCCGTTGAAGGAAATGATGAAGTATGATAGGCATTTGAGGAGCTTGACGGGTGGTAGGCATTCTCTGGTGCTGGATCCGGCTGGGTTTGAGTTGGTTGTTGGGCCAAGGGAGAGGGCGTTGGAAGAGGGGAAGTAGACTGGTTGCTGGCTAGGGTGTTAGGTTGGCTTGGATAGAGGGCATAAGATCTGGATGGATGTAAAAGCTGGATGTATCAATAGGTACCTGTAGGTAATAACTTGTCTGGGGATTCGTGCTATGTGTGTGTCGGTATGTCTAGGATACCTGGGAGCGATAGGAGTTTACAAAAAGGAACAATGACACGTATCTGCTCTGGAAGGTTCGTCCCAGCTCGCTTTCGTGCCATTGTCCCCACCTTTCTTTCACTTCAAAACTTCGCCTTTTCTGTCCTCATCGCTTGACCTCACATCCCAGATGTTTGGATCGGCTTGTACACACCTCGGTAAGTATCAACCCATGGGAGACAGGCCGATTCGTGGTGGTCACATCAGTCAAGGTATGTATCGGAAATCCTTTCCGGTACAGCATTGCTGATGTTCTCGTG
>JAAFKN010000487.1:0-12710 GCA_011800035.1 Thermochaetoides dissita | reverse complement strand
GGCAGGGAGTCCACGAGGGGATTTTCCCGCTCTCGTTGACAAGGGAATTTCCCTTCAGTTTCCGCTCTCCCCAACAAGCGAACAAGTCACAGAGTTCGTGGCGCTCCTTGTGGCTTTCATCAAGGAGTCATGAGCGCAAAAGAAATTTGTGCGCGGAAGTGGCGTTACTGGCGCTGACCCAGCATTCGCAACTGCCGGATAGCGCCACTGAACCACGGTGATCGTATGCGCACCAGTCAGAATTTTTGTGGCTTACGCTATGGGCGATCGAGATGTCTGGAAAATCTGGGATTCCGTGCTGGTTGCCGTTCACAACAGCGGAACGAGGGGAACACAAAATGGATTGGTGGCTGGGTTGGCTTGAGCCTTGGTGGTCAATGGCAGTGGGTTGGGTGAGTTGCAGTTGCGAAGTGCCAAAGTGCAAGCTTCATCAACAGCAAGTTGCAACTTGAAACTTGCAATTCTCCCGTCATGTTACGAATTGGCATCTCACATACGTTTAAAGTTTTCTCGCATTTTGCGTTCCCCTGCAAACAGCCTGTCGTTGGTTTTCCTCCTTGTCAGGGCTTTCCGTCGCATTGGGACGCGATCAGTTCATATTACAGATGAGATTCGAGATTTGGTTTTGCTAGATCGAGATTTCGACTGAAATTTCTCGATTTTGTGAGATTGGGAGTACGGACAAAAGGATTTTGTGGAGAGTCAGACCACTCTACATAATCTGCATGCACTCTGTGCTGTTGGCTGTCGGCACTTCTTCGGGTGTGTCGGCGCGCTTCGTGCCGCAAATGGATGTGAAGGATTCAAAAGGTGTGGAGCATTCCCGATTTGCCTTTGCCCTCAAGAATTGGACTGCGGGCCACAGATGAGATCAGTTGTCTTTGTGCGGGGCACGGAAGAGGTCTAGATGCATAGGTATATTTGACTTTGTCCGGGTTGTCTTTTCGTCACTCCCAACTCATCGGATATCTGTAGTGACCGGAGCATCAATCACAACAGACGGCATGGAAGTGTGTGTCTGTGTTTTTGCATTCGCATCCATAACTGCATCAAATATTCTCTCCAACCTTGAGCGCACAGCAAATATTGATTCAGATATAGGAGACTGTCTGCAGCGAATGTATGTATTGCAGATCCTGAAGTTCCAATGTCCAGTCCAGCTGCTGCAACTTCCAGCCTGCAGATGCTGGAAACCTCTCCGCTGTATGTCAGGAACGTCTGCAACTCTGCACTGCAATGTGAACACAGATGAATGCCGAGAACGAACAGCGGAATGAATCCCACCGTTTTCCCGTTCACCGGTGACCGGCTGCAAGCCCCCAAGATCCAACCAACAGGGAGGGTGACTGGAACCCTCGCACTGACAGCGCCAAGGTGGATGGGTGGTGCGGATACGGATAGGATAACCCACCTTCTGCAGCCTCCGCCGAGAAGATGCATGTTGATGCAAGTGTGCGGCGCAGGATCGGGGACCGTGAGTGTGCTGGATATTGGTGCTTGGCTTGGCTCTTCAGCGCTCTCGCTAAAGGGGGGGAGCCAAGTCAGCCAACAGATCTTGGTTCTTGGGAGAACCCTGGCATATGAGCTGTAGTCGGCATTTGATTTCGCTTTGAAAGGTTGTCAATGGGTTCCCAGTATCTCAGCCTGCACTTTACGGAACTCCCTGGGAAAAAAAAAAAGAGGAGCTTAATGTTAAAGTGAAGCATTCAAAAAGCTGACCGAGTACCCTATACAAAAGCCGTCATGTCTCCTCGAAAATTGGAAGCCCACTTTAGCAGTGTGGCTGTTGGTGGTGCATATGGGGTGGTTAGCGTTCACTCCTTCTGCCTGACCTCACATGATCTTTATCTCTTGCCCCTTTTATGTTTAAATAATTCGCAAGTTTGCCTCGTCTGAGGATCTTCCAGCGGAGGAACATACTTGTACATATCGAAGTGAAGGTCTGGCCGAGAAGCAAGTTTTGCCAACCTCGACCTGCGATCTACAGGTAAGCAGATCTCGCGATCTTCCCAACCCCCGCTCAAAACCATACCGGTAACTTCACAATCCCAACGTCCCGGTCCAGCGGAGTATACTCCAGCTGATCAACAGGCACCGCGAGCCGAATACTCGGAAGGTTTCCGCACAAATGTGCTAAGCCCGCGTTAGTTTTACTCCCCTGTCTCTACATCTCTCTAAACCCTTGCATTCCTCTCGAATCCTCCCCCTGTCAAGCGATCTCTGCCACTCTGGGGCAAGGCAACGAGGGGTGAGTGCGCAAGAATAGAACTTACAAAACACGCTCCTCAGCTCGGCCTTAGCCAAATGCTCGGCAATGCAGCGATGTGGACCGTACCCGAAGCCCAGCGCATCCTGCTCGGGCCAACTGCGGCGGATATCAAAGCGGTCCGGGTCGACGAAGACGTCTTCGTCGCGATTGGCCGACTGGTTGGACGCGATGATGCCCTGCCCGGCTTTGATCTCTTTGCCGCCGATGGTGAGGTTTTCCTTTGCCGTGCGGCGCATCGCCATTGCTGAAGCTGTGTGATATCTGCAGAGCTCGTCTACGAAGGGGCCGGCCCATTTGGGGGGGTCAGATTTCAGGGTTTGCTGGACTTCCGGGTGTAGGGCAAGGGTTACGACGCCCTGAGGAGGATATTAGGGACTTGTGTTTGACAGTTTCTCGAGTGAGGAACATGAGAGGAGGGGCTTACCAGGGCAATCATGTTCACCATGGTTGCGTTGCCGGCAACTAGGAGCAGAAAGGCCATCTGGATTGCATCCTCTTTTGACAGGTTCCCCTGTTCCACCTGCTCCTTCATCAACTTACTGATGATGTCGTTCTTTGGCTCCTTCGCTCGCTTGTCAGCGAGGTCATTCAAATAACGAAGGAGTTCACTGTCAATAGTCAATCACTCATGGTCTTTTCCTTCCCTCTCGCTGCCAGCACTCACTTTGCCGCAGCAGAAGCCTCCCTCGCGGTCGAACTTCCGCTCGTGCGGACCGCATTCTGCTTCGTCAAAAACTCCAGATCTTCAAACGGCACGCCCAACATAGTATAGATGATCTTGCATCAACCCCAATGTCAGCCCAGCACCAACATCATGCATCAGCAACCCCCTCTCAGCCCAATGCAGGGGAAAACCCGATCACATCCATCGCTCATCGGATCAGAAGACACATACATATGACGGCACCGGCAACGCAAACTCCTCCACGAAATCCACCGGCCCATCGGCACACCCCTTATGCCGCAGCCGCTCTAGCAGGTCTTGGACAGTCTTGTCGATGTACGGCTGCATCGAGGCGACATACTCGGGCGTGAACCAGCCAGCTACCATGCTGCGGTACCGCATGTGGTCTGGGGCATCCATGTCGACGAAGGTTGGGCGCTGTTTGGCGGCCTGCTTGCCACCGTCGCTGAACTCGGGAAAGCCCGGTCTTCGACGTTCCTGTTGAACGGGGAGGGGTACGGGTCCCGATCGAGTTAGCGCTGATCTTGGAGATGGGCCGGGAGATGTGGTCTAGACTTCAGGACGGGGCATACCTTTGACAGGCGCTCGTCTGTGGCCACCTGGCAGACGTCCTTGTACTTTGTTACCAGCCATGCAGCGGTTCCATCGTACAGTTTGACCTGGGAGACAGGGTTATTCTTGCGCAGCTGCGCAAATTCCGCTGGAGGATCGAGTCCGGATGCCCGTTTGAACGGGAAGCTGGGCAGTTCCTCTGCTGCCATGGCCTTGGGCTGTGATGTGCTCAAGTGTCTGCTTAACTGAGCTGTGATCCTGCGATGATGACGAGGAGTAACAGTGTACGCCCAACAGCTGCGAGATAAAGATCGCCGCAGTAGTGAGGGCATTGAGGTGAGTTGACTACCAGAAGCCCCTAAATGCAGTGTAAGATCTGCGAGGATATTGTTCTCCTAAGAGCTTCGTTTGTCCATGGGGATGAGGCTGGGCAGGAGACTCTTTAAGCAGACAGCACGTCAGTGCGTCCTTGATGACGCAACTGCCTTGGAGAAGTGCGCTGCTCCTAAGCTCCTGCTACGTCATGGCTCCATAGCTAGGTAGGTACCTACTATCTGCTAAATGGCAGACACACCGCGAGCAATATGATGATAAAGTGGGAGAAGAGTGCGAGAGTAGAGAATGGTATGACCAGACCAAGTTTTTGTTCATTCGGCCAGAACTATGACACTGGCTGGAAACGCTTTGTGTCTCTCCTTTGATCGTTTCGGAAACTACTTGGCCCTTCGGAACTTGTGAGAATTCTGGCGATATTCCCATTAAAACTGGCATTTAAGAGTGGTCATGTCACTGCCATCCCAATACCTCGTTCGCCCTCCTCACAGCTTCTGCTCCTCCTGGGGTATCACCCTGAACAGGGACAAGCCTGCCAAGTCCCATGGCCTGAAGCCCAAGAGTATCACAACACTTCTGGGCGTACTCGACTGTCCCACGGGCAACATGGCGAGATTCTCCTTCTCCTCCAGGGAAATCCGGTGATGGAGTTCCTTGTCGCCAGGCTTCCAGTTGACGGGCCACATAACGAGCATTCCCCTCGGTGGTTGGACAGACTGGGATATAGAGGACGCTTGAGTCTGACGCGCCATTGTGCTTCTTATCGACGGCATGAATCACTGGCGTTTGGTCGTTAGCGACTTCCGAGTCAACGTGTTAGACAGGGGTAAAGTCTGACCATCACAATGCCACACAACATAGTCTCCTGGCCTTACC
Organism: Thermochaetoides dissita; assembly: GCA_011800035.1. Taxonomy (NCBI): domain Eukaryota; kingdom Fungi; phylum Ascomycota; class Sordariomycetes; order Sordariales; family Chaetomiaceae; genus Thermochaetoides; species Thermochaetoides dissita. Next base: position 7,995 of record JAAFKN010000487.1, on the reverse strand, counting down.
TCCGGGATATTTACCAGACTCTTGTTAAGCCTAAGATGAGGATGCAACTCATCACTCAGCTCCTGGCAAAGCCCCGGCACTGAGCCATGTAGTTCACTTCCCATCTTCTCTCCTCCAGTAAATTCCCAGTTCCCCTCGCTCAGGTACTCCTCCCAGCCGACCTCCTCCAGGCTCTTCACAGCCCTAAAAAAAGGCCTCAGAAGAACATACACCCCAGCCTCCTTCACGATCGGCACAACCATCAGCGTGCCCTCCCCAGGCCTCGACTCGCTCATAGCCAACCACCCCTGAAAAGTTCGAAACATACTGCATGCCCCAGGCCCACCATACAAGTCCGTCACGGCGTGGATGCGTCCGGCTGCATCGTAGGGATTGTATCCCTTCTCAGGGTGATCCCACTCCCCGCGGAAGACGGCATCATACACCTTGCCACGGCCATAGCCGCTTTCTTCCCAGCGCTCAACGCTCCCTCCGTCTTGGTGAGGGCCTAGAGCGAACTGGGCGTCGCCTGGTTGGCGAATGCGGAGGCGGTCGCAGTATGTTAGGGGGACACGGAAGGAGATCAGGGCAGATGTGTCCGAGGAGTGCCAGATGGTTGTCATGAGGGCGGTTTGTGTGGCTAAGAGGGAGGGATGGGCGCGGGCTCGGAGTTGGCTTGGGGACCAGTAGAGTTCCCAGACTTGGGGGTTGGAGGATGGGAAGCCTAGAAAGGAGTCAGCACAAAGAGTTCAAGAAGGACCACTGGGAACTCGTGCCTTTCGTGTGAGGGTTTCGGCGAATGTACTCCTCAATCTCATACTTGTAAGCCCGAGCCTCATCTTCACGGATCACTCCACGGACGACTGCTGCTCCACGTTTCCGAATAGCCTGCTTCTTCGCCGCGAGGTCCTCCCAGAGATGACTAAACCTGACTTCTGGAATGATGGAAGGCCCAGCCTGAGCAATGACTTCAGTCTCCTTTTGCAGGACAGCAAGAACACGTTTCCAACTTGCAATTACTGCATTCTCATGGCCTTTTACCAACCGCAACTTCAGTTCACGGAACCGATCAGGTAGAGGTGGTGTCTCTTTCCCCGACAGGGAAGCAAAGATGCTCGAGATATCTCCCTCTTCCTTGGTACTCGGGTTAGAGTTCATGGAAGCCAGTGAAGTGACATTGCGGGTAATGATAGCATGCCGTCTTGGCCAAACATGCGCCAGAAAGCTGCGAGGACTTGCCGTTAGGCCCAGTTTCCAGAGTATTTGAATCATAATTCCTGGGTATATCGATTGTTGTGGCCAGAGATGTTTTGGATTGCATTCCTAGAGCTCAGAGTGGCAACCTAATAGAAGCTTGAAGGGATTCAAGGATGTGCTCCAGAGCCAGATTGACAGGGAGCTCTGGAGGTTTCGTCCACATATGGCCCTTTGAGCCTGATGGTGGGAGCCATGCTTTTCATTGAGATCCGGATTGAAGCTGTAGAAATTTAGGGCTCAAAGACACCAGTCAGGCCATTAAGACTTCAAGCCTTTCTGAATGCGGTTGAAGATGGCAGAAATGCCTGGCTGCGCAGTCGGTGGTTGGTGGGAAAACGACGTCATCGTTTTGGTGGGGCTGATAGCCCAAAGAACAAAGAGAACAGACAGCGTCCGAGATTTGATCCATTCTTGATGCTCGTGGACTCACGTTTCCTTCAATTGACTTCAATGACATAGAAAAAGGAAACTGAGGCTGTTTAAAAAAGCACACAACAATGGAAGGGATTTCTTGAACGAAATCGAAGGAGCGAGGGGAAAATTGACGGAGCAACCGAAAAAGGAAGGTCCGCATTGACCCACATCGAGAGTCATGTGGGGCTGGAAGCACGTTTCTGATTGGTTATTTTCGCGATACCCATCTTCAACTGCTTGAACCTCCGCCAACGCCGTTGCTCCGCTGTTTTCTTCGAACTCCGACGCCGTTGTCGAGATGGAGCAGTCGGCGCAGAGCTCGACCTTAAGTTCAAAGACCAAGATTCGCAGTAGTTCAGAGGAGCCCGGCCCTAATTTTGGGGATCCAGGCACCTGACGGGCCCGTGTTTCCGACGCCTGGGAGATCCCATTCAAGAACAGGAATGATCACCATTGAGCCGTCTCGTTGCTCTCGTGAACGCTTACGATGGCCGCCTCTGGTACTCGAAGCCCACAGCTAAAGTTTGTCGAGCGTGATGCCCAAGGATTGCCCGTCAAGCGGAAGCAGGTTCACCAAGCATGCTTTTACTGCAGGAAGCGTAAGGTACGCGACGTGGTGAATCGCGAGACCCCATGCAGAGGATCATTCGCCTCTCCCACAACGCTGCATACCATTTTGAGGCTAACTTTTGAGCTTAAAGAAACGATGTAATCACCAGGATGATGAATCCGACAAAGATGCGTCTAATGCCGCTGCTCAATTGCTTAATTTCTTCCACCAGGGTGCTGACACGCCCCCTGGGAGCAAGTCTGGAGAAGCAGCTCAAGGGAGTCAACGACCAACGTCGGTAAAACCTGCGCCGTCGTTTCTTGGTGATACAAACCCAGAGGGCATTCTCGTTGAAGCCACTATGGCGCCGGTCACCGTGCCCGCCAGCGCCCAAGATGATGGACAGCCTAACGCTCATGTCGGCGTCCTATCTCCGGTTCATCCGCACCTTGACCGCAGTAGCTCACATAAGATGGAGGGCTCTACGGCCACGATAGACACTTCCAGCCCCTCCTTGTCAGTTCCTTGCGAGGAAGGGATACGGCTCACTGTCCCCGTACAGGACACGGCAAGGTTTGCCGAACTCGCCCAAACACTTCTTAACCGTGCACTTGCCCAGAAGGTTCTGCCTTCTGAAACGGATTGGCAGGTATTAAGGGAGCTCTACCTGGCGAAAATCCACCCAATACTCCCTATCTTTGACAAGACAACCCTCACTGAGCTGCCGCAAGAGCGCCCCTTACGTGAGCTTGTGCAGGCTACAATCTGCCTGGCTGCTGGCACCGACCCTGAGGCCCTCCCCTATCTTGCCTTTAGAGACACCTCCTTAATGCGTTATCGTGTCCCCTTTAATGAGTATTCACAGGAGATGGCCAACTTCATCACTCGCAAGCTTGACGAACTGCACACAAAAGATCAGCTTCCTCTCGTCCTGCGGCTCCAAGTCATGGCAGTAACATCCTTTTTCTGGCAGCCGTCAAAGACCACCGAAAGATTCGAGCCTATGTCTCTTTTCGCCAAACTCGTCAGCTTTGCCCATACCCATGGTATTCACCTCGATGTTCTCGCTAAAGCCAAGAACACTTATCCCACCGCCAACCAGGGCGTTTTGGGGCGGATCTTCAAGTGCCTCTATGCCATTGACCGATTGCTGGCTGTTTCCTCGGGAAGGCCGATCTTGTTCCATAATTATGACTCCGTACGAATCCCGGCACCAGAGAAATGCGACCCGCCTAGCTTCAGACTGTTCATATCCTTGATCGTCCTCCTTGATCACGTCATTGAACTCTACAGGCCGGAGCCCAAGGTCTCGTATGTTGATGTTCCTGTGTTTGAGCGTCTCGTCCTCGATGCTGAGGCTGTTAGGGAGCCGGAGAATATTCTTGGTCAGTCCAGGACCAACTGCTAACTCCACAAAATACGACTAACAAGGTTGCCTAGCCACCCTCGAAGTCCTTTACCATGGCATCTGTGTCCTCTCTGTTCGCATGCCGCGAGATCGTTTCCGCACGGCTCCTGAATGCGACCCTGTGTCAAGTCCTCACTACCAACACCTGCCTTCCAGTGGCATGAATGCCAGGAGATCTCACTCCGCTGACCGGATCATCGGCGTTGTCAGCAACTACAAACTCTGTCCCATGCCTTTTGTTCCTTATGCACTCACGCTGTCATTAAGCGTAGCCTACCGAAAGTGGCGCTTCAGCCGGATTCCTATGTTTCGGGCTCGGGGTGGTGCTGACTTCAGGAAGGTACTTGCTGCCCTGGAGAAAATGGGAGAAGTATGGACAAGTGCCAGAATCAACGCGCATCTTGGCCAGGCTGTCATGAGGAAACTTGATCAACATCTTGCGAACCTCCGACGCGCTGCAAATCCGTCCTTCGCAGCAAATTCTCGCAACCGTTCGCTCCTTGGGTTCAGCAATGGTGAGAGCGGCCACAGTGCCAATGTCACGAGCGGCGTTGTAGCATCCGCTATGAACTCGACCACAGAACCTGGGCCCAAACCATTCACAGCGCAAACAAGCTCGCTGGCAACAGATGCGAAAGATGCCGAGCCTACCTTACACAACAATAAGCAGCCATTGGGATTCAGCCCCCAGGATTCCCGGCTTTCAGAGAAAGCTCCATGCGTCCCTGATCAACACCTTACAGATACAGACGCAAGCCTGGCTGCAACTTGGAACCTGCAATCTGCTGCCAACGAAAACCCCGTCCCTAGCTCCCTTGCTTGGGCTTTCCATCAGTCAAACGGAACAGACAAGAGTCAGCCAGGGAAGCACGCAAATACCTTCCCAAGCACTGTGGATCAGGCTCCTAGGGTCTTTAGTGAAACTCTTGGACCCGTACTCCGTAACAGCGCCTTAGAAGCTAGCTCCATGACCGAAGATGACACACTCTTTCACTCATGGGATCCAATGTTTGCTCAGTCAATCGACTTCTCCTTCAGCAGTATCTTGGATCTCGGTAATCCTTTTGCTTGGCCTGAATACTGCATGTCCCCAGGTTAAATTATGGACACCGATGACCAGGCTTACCTGAAGGCTGGGCTGAATACCCAGGTCTGCGTCTATTCTCAGCAAAGACATCGCTGAGTTTGCCTCACTGAGTCTCATAAAAATCTTGGAACGCCACATTTCCCTGATTCAGCCTTCACCCCGACGATCCTTTGTTTAGCCACACCTCGCTGGGGATAGAACAAAGACAACAGCCAAGAACCGATGAGCTTTCGTTAAGATCGGCTTTCTTAGCCGTACCCGAAATTATCTCTTGGGAGCACTCGACGTGTCTTCGCTACGGCAACTTCTGTCTCGAGGACAACATCCACCGAATGTCACTTCATTGGCTGTTTTTTCGATTATCATCTCGAGAGCCAATCTGTACTAAGGGACCATCTTCACGCCTAGGTCAAGTTCCCGGGCATACTAAACTGTCATGGAGTCTCTCGCGATCGTCCAGCCAATCGAGTATCTTGTTTCGGCCATCACCTCTACGTCTGCCATCATCACCAAGTTCATCCGGTCCGTACGCCTGTCCCATGCGGATCTCGCTGCAGTCAACCGTGATTTGTCCGACCTCCGTCTTCTCCTTGAACTAATCAAAGAGGAGCCCGGGATCCCAGAATCACTGCAGGCCCAGACGCTGCTCATACTGGAATGTTGTGGAAATGTCCTTATCTACATCGATGCTGTCCTGGGGAAGCACACCGGACCAGAACAATGGGTTTCACATGGCCGCACAGAGATGGCAAGTTGTCGTAGCAGTATTGGGGTTTTTCGGGAAGCGCTTGCCCTGCTGCTTGATGTTGCTACTTTGTATGTGTCAGACCAGCATGCAGCGAAACCTACCTCAGACTCTAACCTCAATACAGGCTTTCCATCACCGACTCAAGCGAAGCAAAGATCATCCAAGACACAATCGCGAGTGCCGTCCAGCAGATTCATGGAGGTGTATCGTTGGTACAGTTCATTGACGACGATGTCCAACCGGCTCTGGATTTTTACCTCCAGGAAGTTCTAAGCTATACTCAACCTTCATCAGCACAAGCTCCGAGTGTCAAGCTCTCTCCCGTCTCCCCAATCAGCAGGCGCTCTGAGCAAATTTGGGCAAGACTGAGTGTGATAAGCATGAAAGGACAGTCGCCTACCCAAGTTTTTACCGATCAGCCATTATCCTCAAGACTTCGAGGTGCCGGAGACAATGTATTAGCCTGGATTAATCAGCACCATCTTCGTTGTGACGGCAGCAACGAGAATTATGAGAACTCGACTTCATTACTTCCAACCAAGCCGCAAGTTTACGAGGAGCCTCAACAGTTCGACCCACGACAGAGTCCCATTGACCGCCCCGACTCCCCTGTGCTTCCAGTAAATGAGCGTCATTTGTTAACAGAAGCCGTGCGCGCTTCGAGCTGGCCAGTCCACAGGATGCAGCCGGATTCTCATTCGTTGCGATCCGGGCCATCACACCAGGGGCTTAGTTCCCAGCAAGGACTGTTCCAGGGTCATCAACGGTCAAGATCTGAAACTCCGAGCCCAGCATTGTTTCCACAGCCGTCAAGGAAAATACTGGCTACCTCCTCTGCTCGATCAGCACAGACCGGCGAATTCGACGCAGACTCCCCTAAAGCATCGTCGATCTCTCGGGGCTCTATCCTCCAAACCCCCATTACTGCGTATTACCCCACCCGTTTAGCCCTTTCTACAGCCAGTTTAAACTCCGCTGTTCAGGCTCCAATGTCGCCACAACTCTTTGCATGTGCTACAGATTATCCGCGAACACCGACGCCTCTAGAATCTGGACGGGCCCTTTCCACTTATACAGTCTCAACCATCGGAAGCTCTCTTAGCGGTACAGGCCGCTTGGACCAGGTGACCTTGCCCGACCCCTCACCAGCCATCCCACACCAGTCTCGCGTACAACTCGTCCCTGTTCGGCATTTGGTGGACCAGGCCAAGGGGAAGGGGAGTGAGGTTGTCCACGTCGATACCTCTCCGCTTGCGGGCATTTTAGTCACCAAGCATGCCAACAAGCAGGTGAAGATATGGTCTCTCTCGAAGAATGCTGTGCACGGCACGGTCAAGGTCACATTCTACATCCAGCCGCGGCTACGGTCACGAGAGTACTTTGTCCGCGAGCATGCGGTCTTGTCTGAGGCTGCCTCACTGATCGGCATCAGCACCCATTTTGGCATCACCCTCGAGCTCTACAACTTCGCTAAGGGTGGTAGCAGCTCAAGGAAGCCTGTGCAGGTGATCAAAGAAGCGCACCGCTGGGCATCGGCCTCTTGTGACGCACTTCACATCCACTACGCCCCGTTGGCCGTTTACCGGCCGAAGCCTGATCGCATCGACCGATACTTCCTCTCCGATCACCCCGGGGGGAAGCAAGTATTTGTCGAGGACCCCAATCAGTCCATCGAGTTTCTCAAGGCCGACTTACCTTTCGTCCCCAAGTTTCCTGACCTCGCCTACAATTCGGATCCCCCGATGCTCGTAGCAGCTGCAGGTCCTCGTCCAGGGGATCCTCCTCGGACGTACAATACGATACTCATCGCATGGCACATGCGACCGAAGTCGGCCGCTCATCGCATTCTTGGTCCATCCCCCTACCACTCAACCACCTCCTTGAGAGAAGACGACCGCCACAAACCATACCGTGTCTGCGTCCCCGAGTACCCCGTCCTCCAAACCGCCCTCCCATCCTGTCTCGTCGCGCACGGCGACAGGGCCGTCTCCGTCTGGATACCAGCACACGATCCCGCCACAGTCACGCAATCTGCTTTCCTCTCCAAACACATCCTCCAGCCCAGTCCCATCCACAACCAATCAGCCCCCAAGAAACGACACCCCTACGCAAACAATCGCTACGTCCTGATCTGGAAGCTTTCAAACAATGCCACTTCCCTCTTTCCCATCCCCCTCCATGCCCACGCATGTGTCTCACCGGACTGCCAACTCCTAGCCTACTTCGACGCAACCACCGGCAGGTCAGTGATCATCGATCTCTCCTCCGTGCCACATAGTCCGCCGGTGGAAGTCTGGCGGTGGCCGGATGCTGCTACAAAGGAGGGGTTTGTGGGATTTGGGGGGCAATTTGCTAACTTGGGAAGTCCAAATGCGAATGTCAACCAGAAGGAGAAAGGGGGCAGTGCGGCTGCCTCTGCGGCATTGAGCGTGTTTGAGTTTTCGAGAGATGGGAAGTGGCTTGTTGTCGGTGATGCAGCGGGGAATGTTGGGGTGTATGAGGTTAGACGGATGGAGGATGTGTTTGGAGAGGAAAGCAGATTGCGTGACTGT
>JAAFKN010000486.1:0-12717 GCA_011800035.1 Thermochaetoides dissita | reverse complement strand
TTTTCAGTGTTCGTTTTGGGTTGGGTTGAGGACGGATGGTTTGGGGGAGAAGGAGAGGAAGGTCTGGTGTTTATGAAGTTGGTCGAGGGCTTATCGATAAGGCTAGAATAGGTGTGAACCCTAACCCTTGGATGTTGACCACGTGCTTCAAGCATCTCACCCTCAACAAGGGGACATGAGAAACTGTGGCCTAGCTGGAAGTTATTTATTGTGAACTGCGATGAATATGATAAATGTATGCATCAAAGTAACCGAGATAATACAAAGGCAATGAGCTGCTGATTTAGGGTGCTCTCACCCTTTGAAAAGGTAGCAGACAGTACGACTGGACGAATCCCGCAACATGGGGGCGGTTGACAAATGATTAAATCGAACTAAAACAATGCAATTGTAGATGAAACCAGATGTTCTATATAACAGAATCTCGAGTAGTACACAAAAGAGGGTACCTAAATCTTTATATTAACTCTTAATGGTAGCGAGAGGTTAGAGAACATTATAACCGCCTACACAAGCCCTAGGTCGGCACCGTCCCGGGGCCCTCCCTCGCTCCTTCCCTCTCTATTTGGGCCGTACCTTCCCTTTCTCCCTGCTTCCCTCCTCGCTCATCTCCTACTACATATACCACCCCTAACGCCTTCCTTGCTAACAATCAGCCCTCCCGCTTGACCATTTGCCCACGTTCGATTTCTTCGGTCAACGACCCCATGCTTAAAAAGAAATAAGTAAGGGGCTAGTTGTACCTTCTTTGGACGCCCCAGGCCGACACGTGACCCCCGAGCGCGCCTTCCCTGTCCGCCGGTCCCTCCGTCTCCCGTCTCCCGTCACCGGCCCCTCCACCGCCGTCCGCCGTACCGTCGATTCTGAAGTAAAACACTTAGAGGGGTTTTCGTAGCCGGTCACCCCCCCGCTTAGGGGCGGTAGGCTGACGGGTAAGCTTTTTAGACCTTGGACGAAAGCTATCTGCAACCGTATTTGCCGTACTCAAAATGCCAGTTATCTACCTAGCCCATTCCAACATCTTTTCTAGAAACAGCCAAACGCCAGTCTACGATACAATTAATCCTCCCATCTTGACTCAATCATCTACTGAGCCGCTGCATCACCGCTTTTGCTTTTATTCTTCTTGCTCCTCTTCCTCTTCTTTTTCCTCTCGCCATCAATAATATGCGCGCTGCCAGGTTCACCGCTCTGCCCACTCTCTTTCTTCTCCTTCTTATCCTCTGACTTCTCCTTCTCCCTCCGCTTGCCCAGCTTGGAACTGTTGGCCCCCGTGGCAGCCTGATCACCATTCTCGGCAAGCAGTTTTTCAAACCCAAACGTCGGCCCCGTCTTCTCGTAGTCCTTGCCAAACACCTCGCGACGCCACTTGCGCAAGCGCGCTTTCTTGCCCAGCCGCTTCTTGTCCTTCGCCTTCTTCTCCGGCTCCCGGAAGGTGGCAAGTTTTTTGAGGCCGGCGAACTGGTTGAGCGCAGCGTCGGAAGGAGCAAGGAGGATATCGCGGGCCGTGAGACCGAACGACTCGGGCGAGACCTCGCGGTACCGGAACTTGGGCATGCCGTCCTCCAGGCCGAGACGTTTTTGGTCCTTGAGGGCGGCCTTCTCGAGCGCGCGGGGGTTCTCCAACTCCATCTTGGTGTCGACGAGCTGCTCGATCTTGGCAAGTTCAGCCTTAGCCTGCTTCTTCGCGGCCATCCGCTCCTTCTTGATGTCCTTGGTTGTCTTGCGCTTCTTCTTGGCCGGGCCTTCGTCCTCCGAGTCAGAGCCGGACTCTTTGTCTTCTTCTGCTTCAGCGGCCTCGGCCTGGGCCTTTTCTTCGTCGGAGAGCGTGACCGGCGGCTTGTCCTCAAAATCGGGGACGATATCCTTGATGTCGATGTCGTCGTCCCACTTGGGTTTCTTCGGCTTCTTCTTTTTCTTCTTCTTGCCATCCTCGCCCTCCTCCTCGTCGCTCGACATGAGTTCCTCATCGGTCTCGTTGTAGTACTCGTCACCAAAGTACTTCTGCATGACTTCCTCCCACTTGTCGTCGTCCCAAGCATCCTCCAAAATCTTGAGCCACTCTTCCTCCTTGAGGTCCTTGCCGCGGATGCCAGCAGCCTCCTTGATCTTGGCGAGCTTCTCCGAAGCCTCCTCAATCTTGAGCTTCCGCAGGCGAGCCCGTTCGGCCTCGCGCTCCTTCTTCTCCCGCTCTTTTCTCTCCTTCTCTTCCTGACGCTTCTTCTTGCGGCCCGAGACTTCCTCCTTCCTGGCCGAGCGCATCGCCGCCATCCGTCTAGAGTAGGTCTGCAGGAACTCATTGCTCTTCTCTGGGTCCTCGAAACGCATGTTGTAGGCGTGCTCGAACTCCTCGGCAAGGTCGATGTCATCACCTTCGCCTTCGTCAGACTCGAACGCCTGCCAGCTGTGCTCCTTATCTTCTGGTAGCCAGGCCTTGGAAGCCATAAACTTTTCTAAGAACTCCTCGGGATTTTTATCAGCATTAGCAATATCCTCCTCGGTGAGCTTGACGGTAAGCTTCTTCTCGGCCTCCTCCCTCTTAACAGGCTTGATGAAGGCATCGTCGTCGCTCCAGTCCTCATCGTCATTATTCTCGGCGGCGACGCGATTGATTTCGGAGATGATGGACTTCTTGATCTCTTCCTGTTCCTGCACGTATGTCTTCTTGCCAGCTGCTTCGCCATCTTTATCGTCTTCAGCGCCGACATCGCCGCTCAGGTAGCGCTCGCGGTGGTAGTCGCGCAGGGTCATGGGCTTCTCCTCCTTCTTGGTCGGCAGCTTGTCGGGGTCGAAGGGCGTGTAGAAGACGGCGTTCTTGTCGTAGATCTTGGGATCGCGGTTGCGAATGGCCTGGAGCGTGGCTGAGATCTCGCGATCGAGCTCTTCCGTCATGAGGACGGCGTCATCGTCCTCGGTCTCGGACTCGGAGGATTCATCTTCCTCCTCATCATCGTCGGCCAGGATGTTCTTGCCCTTGTACTTCTCCTGGAGCCTCTGGAGCTCCTCGCGCTTCTTGTTGTACTCGAAGCGACGGGCGTACTCCTCGTTGATCTTGAGCTGAACGCTCCTCTCTTCCTGGTCTTCCTCGCTGCTCGACTCGTCGTCGAACAGAGGCTTCTTGGGGGCAGAGGGGATGGTGGCGGCAGCGTCGCCGTTGACAACGCTGTTGGCGCCATTGGCGCTTTTCACAGCTGGCGACGCCATTGCTCAGTGGTCTGGGTTCTCGTTGTCGAATACCTTCAGCGAGAAACCCAACAACAGAGGGTTGAGATCGAGGATGGTGAACTGCAGAAACTTTGAATTGGCGATTCCGAACTTTTTAGTGGGGCACTGTGGAGAGCTTGAAGTTCAAGCGTAGAGGAGCAGATGATTGGCTGGCGTATGTCCTCAAAATCCCACCCGCGATGTGGCTCGTGCGTCGGCGAGACGTCGCACAGTGTGCGTGAGGTTGTCCACCGGCCAGCGCTTCCAGTGGCTCCAGTGGCTCCAGCGCCCGCTGGCAAGGCGGCCCTGCTGCGGGCTGCGTCGTCGTTGCATTTCAGTCCCGAGCGAAACGAGCTTGTTGTAGGCTCCAGGATCCCCATATCACGTCACTGGCCAGGCCTCACACTCCCGATCTCTCCAGTCTCCAACAACCCACGCCGCGCAACCGCATCTCCCGCTCCTCTTCTTAATCGACCTCCAGCACCAGCACCCCACGTCGCATCGCCCTCCGCTGCGGACTTATTGTTGCCTCTTCTAACCTGTCATACGCCACCAACTATCTACCAGAGCACCGCCATCATGGCTGATCAGAACGCTCCTAGGCCAAGCAGCAGCGTGAAGTTGGTGCTGCTCGGAGAGGCTGCCGTCGGCAAGGTCGGTAACCTTTTGTTATGTCTTTTCCTCTCGTTCGGCTCGACGTATGTTGACTAGCTTTGATGCAGTCCTCGCTCGTCCTTCGCTTTGTCAATAACGACTTCCAGGAGAACAAGGAGCCAACAATAGGAGGTCCGTTACCCCTCGTTAAAGTCCAGTTCTGTCTGAGCATGCCGTCGCTGACCTTTGACAGCCGCCTTCCTAACGCAGAAATGCAACCTACCCACGCGGACCATCAAGTTTGAGATCTGGGATACGGCAGGCCAGGAGCGGTTCGCTTCGCTGGCACCAATGTACTACCGTAACGCGCAGGCCGCCCTGGTGGTCTACGACCTGACGAAGCCGAGCTCGCTGATCAAGGCGAAGCACTGGGTCGCCGAGCTGCAGCGCCAGGCCTCGCCCGGCATCGTGATCGCCCTCGTTGGCAACAAGCTCGACCTGACGAACGACGGCGGGGCTGGCGGCGCGGGTGTCGGCGGCGAGGCGGGGGAGGACGATGCCGCTGCTGCGGGCGGTGAGGAAGAGTTGGGCGATGCCCGTAAGATCTCGACCGAGGAGGCCAAGGCGTATGCCGAGGAGGAGGGCCTGCTGTTCTTTGAGACCAGCGCTAAGACGGGCCATCATGTGAATGAGGTGTTTACGGCTATTGCTCTGGCTATTCCGGAGACGTCGCTCAAGACGGCCCGCGGGCCAGGGTCTCATGCGGCTGCGCGGACAGAGGAGCAGAGAGTCAACCTTAATACGGCGAGAGAAAGTGGTCAGGAGAATGCCTGTGCTTGCTGAGGGGGAGGAGAGGCGTTGCTGGCATCTTGGGTTGGTTTATGGGTGGGTTGGTGGCGGGAGTACATAGTGACTGGGCTTTGTGACTTTCCTGTTTCCTTCCTCTTTCCGTTGGGCATCCTCCTACACCTAGCGAATGTACTCTGAATTGCAGTCTTCTATGAGATAGTCCGTAATGTGATTTCATGACTTATGAAACGGCCAGTCTCTCTCCATCTCATCATCAGCGACCGTCCTTGGGACTCCATCCCAGCTGTTGAGCGATAAGGGCCTTGGCACACCGTGCGAAGCGGTACTGGCCATACGGTGACAGCCTGGCACGTAAGCAAGGTGCACGTGCGGCGCCGTCATGCCAAATTTTGCACGCGCAGATTGTGACGCCCAATGCGCGACAGGAAGCCACCAGTTCCTTCGACCTGTCTCCGCGATCTCCTTCAACCAATCTAACCACCATTTTATTTTACCCTTTTTCTTCTTTTATTTTCTTCACCTTTCCCTTCTTTTCGAAAGAGGGGGTCGCTGCGTGTCAGCGAGCACGGTTTCGCCTGGCAGCGATCGACCAGGTCCCCCATTTCTGCCATTTCTGCCTCATCGACTTCGCCCATCTCACCATTCGACCTACCGGCCAACCGGCGCACCAACCGAGCTCCCTTCTCCAGGAGACGCGACGGCCCTTTGGTTGTGACCTTAGTGCCGTCGGCTTCGAGCGATATTCGGCCCGTTGCGCATCTGGCAAGCTCTGCGTGGTCGCCCGCACCCAAATGCTTCCGGTGTGCCTCTAAGTCGGTTGATCTGGCGCGATCGTTGATGCAGACCACCTCGATTGCACACTTCCACACACTTTCACCATGGCGGCATCGCTTGCCTTGACCGACGCGCAGCTGGAGCTGATAAGGTACTTCATTGGCCGACATGCGAGTCGACAATTCCATTGTTGGTGTTCACCCCGCTAACCGAGGCAAACCCAATCCAGCTCCCTCGCGCAGGAAGACATTCCCGCGAAGTTGCGCTGCGCCATCTGCAGCAAGCTCGCCGTCAACGCCTACCGCCTGCCGTGCTGCGAGCAGGCCATTTGCGAGAGCTGCTACTCGACTTTACCTTCTTCGTGCCCCGTCTGCGAGCACTCGCCGCTCTCGACCGACGACTGCAAGCCATACAAGCCCCTGCGCACAACTATCCGCGTGTTCCTGCGTACCGAGGAAAAGAAGCGCGAGTCTAGCCGGCCTAAAGATGCTGCCCCCGCTACCCCGGTTGAGCCTAGTCCGGTGTCAGCTACCCCTTCGATGAGTCTGGAGCAGCAAAAGCCTTCTGTGGAGGAGGCTCCCACTCAGGTTGAGGAGCAGCCTCAGGGTTCAGCTGAGCCTGCGGCTGAGAATGCTATGGATGGCCAGGAGCGAGCGGAGGGCATGCATGACCAGGAAGCCCAGGATGAGAGGCCTGCAGATGATGTAGGTTTGTTCAGCAATGGATTGTTTCGACTTTCCCGTTTTCTAACATATTCCAGGAGCAGGCTCCTCATGACGGTGTTGAGGAGCCCGAGCCGTCCTCGACTGCCCTCGTCCTTGCCGAGAAAGCTGGCGACGTAGCCGAGAGCGGCGAAGGTGACGAAGCCCAGAACGAGGGCGATGAGAACGGCGACGAGGAGCAAAACGCCGAAGGCGCTAGCGAGGGCCAGTTTGGCCCCATGAACGGCTTCTTCCCGCCCGGATTCGACCAGATGCAGATGATGATAGCCATGCAGAATGGTTTTAATTTTCCCATGATGGGTGAGTTTCCTGTAATTGGCAACTCTGTTTGATCACTCACTAACGTAACCAGGCATGCCAGGCATGAATATGGACCCAATGACGATGCAGATGTACATGAGCGGGGGTTTTCAAGGCATGGGCATGAACGGCATGAACATGAGTATGGGCGGCATGGGAGGCTACGGGGGCGATGCCGATAACTGGAACAACGGACAGCAGCAGCAAGCATCATGGAATGTCGGCCAAGATAATTTCAATCATCCAAGCGCTTCTGGCATGGGCAATGGTGATTTTGGCACGTTTAACAACTCTGCTGGTTGCTTCCAAACAGGTCCAGTTGGTCCCTTCAATCAAGGTAATTATGGCCAGAACCAGTTCCATGACTATCGCCGGAATCATCAGTTTGGGTTCCGCGGTAGGGGCCGGGGCCGCGGCTACGGGTATGGCGGGTACGGCGGTCGCGGCGGTTACCAGGGGGGTTACGGCGGCTTTAACGGCTATGGCGGCGGCTCGTACAGCATGAACGCCCAGTTCCAGGGGGGCTTTGGCGGCGACATGGGTGACGGCAACGCGGATGGCAACAACAACGTGGACGAGTTTGGGCGTCAGCTCCGCGAGGGTGAAGACGGACAGCAAGAGGGCGACGCCAATCAGCAAGGTGGACCTAACAACTTTGGCATGGGAGGAGACGGGCTGCCGCCGCCTAACCCTGACGTGCCGGCCAATGCGCCCAAGGGCCCCAAGGCCATGCTCCGCGGTTTGCCTAATACAAGCTACAAGCATCTGCAGGCTCGTGGCTTGCTTGATGACGATAAACCTGTCAACAGCAACAATAATAATATGATGTCCGGCGGTGGGGGCTTCAGCGGCCCCGGGTCCAGCCATGGTGCCGCTGGCCCCGGCGGCGGTAGTGGTTACGGCTACGGCCCTGGAGGCAACGGCGACGCCAGTGGTGGATCTGCCGCCCCTTCGACTAGTGGTGAGAGGTATGAGCATGAGCGTGAGCGTGGCAGGTCTCGTAGTCCGTCCTACCATGGTAGTGGTGGTAGAAGCGGGTACGAGCATCAGCAGCGGTATCATCAATCGCATGCGCATTCTCATCAGGATCGCGATCGGGATCGCGATCGCAGCAGGAGCCCTCGAGACCGAGAAAGGGACCGGGACCGGGACCGTGATGTTGATCGTGATCGAGACCGCGATCGGGATAGAGACAGGGAGTATACTAGCAGCAGCCGGAGGCATAGGGATCGTGAGAGGGAGCGTGAGCGCGATAGGGAGCGTGGCCGCGATCGCTCAAAGTCTCCTCCTGGGGTTGGCGCGTCGGCCAGTCGAGGCGCTAGCCGTGAGCGTGATCGAGAGAGAGACCGTGACCGTGACCGTGACCGTGGTCGCAGCAAGTCACGCAGTCGCAGCCGCAGTTATGACCGTCATCGTCGTCGCGGCAGCCGTCGCAGGGCACAGGAGCGGTCTAACTCACCGCCGCCGCTTGATGAGAAAGATGAGGATACTGGCGCTGCAGGCCGTCATGGCCATCGGTCGTCGCATCGCAGGAAGCAGTCTACTTACGAAGAAGACACTTATGATCAAGAACAGGATCAACAGCAACAGCCGATGCTCCAGGAGCAGGGTTACCAAGTCCAGGGTCAGGAATCCCGGGATGGGTCTCTCCCTCCTCCTTCTCCTCCTTCTCCTCCTCCTCCTCCTCCTCCTCCTGCTGCTGCCAGTGGTGGTCAGGAAGATGATTCTCGCCGCTCAAGCCGTCGTAAGGACCGTCGTGAGCGAGAAAAGGATCGGGACCGTGAGAAAGAAAAGGATCGCGAACGGGACCGCGACCGTGAGCGTGAGCGCGATCGGGAGAGAGACGATCGGCATAAGTCCAGCAGCCATCGGTCTTCGCATCGCGACCGGGAGAGGGATCACGATCGAAACAGGGATCGCGAGCGGGACAGAGAGCGTGAGAGGGACCGTGAGCGTGATCGCGATCGCAGGGACAGGGAGAAAGAGAAGGAGCGCGAGAGGGAGCGCCGGGATCGACGCGATCGAGAGAAGGAGAGAGATCGTGAGCGGGAGCGCGAGCGTGAGAGGGATCGTGACCGTCACAGGGATCGCGACCGTGAGCGCGTCCGTGAGCGCGAGAGGGATAGGGACCGTGAGAGGGATAGAGAGCGCGACAGGCACAGAGATCGCGAGAGAGATCGTGATCGTGAGCGCGACAGGGACCGTGGCGAGCGGGATCGCGACCGTCATCGCAGCAGCAAGGAGATCAGCTCTTCTGCTGCTGATACCCCTGTCGAAAACAACTCCAACATCACTTCGAACAACAATGCCAACAACTCCAGCTCCAACAACCACAGCACCAACGACTTCCCGCCCCCGCCTCCGCCTCTTCCGCCCACGCGCACTTCAGCCACCACTGGCACTGCAATCCCTGCCCCTCCAGCCAGCGACATCAGCCGTCGCTCCTCTGTCGTCTCGAATACTACCAACAATCACCACTCCACCAACCTCGACATACGTGAGACCCGTGAACGTGAGCGTGAGCGTGAACGCGACAGAGACCGTGATCGCGAGCGTTTGCTGCGCGAAACGCGGCGCATGGCAAGTTTGACGGGGTTGGTTGCTGCTGCGGGTGGGGCGGGGGCCAAGAGGGCTAGGGAGAGGGAGAGGGAGAGGGAACGTGAGAGGGAGAAGGAGAAGGGAATGACGAATGAAGAGGAGAGGGCTGCTGTGAGGAGGAAGGGTAGACGGGGTGTAGCTATTGCTGTTGAGGGGAGGGAGAAGGAGAACTCGGAGGAGTAGGTTTGTTGAACCCTGAATGGAGGGTTGGGTATAGGGACTGAGCAGCCCTCTCCTCGAGCCAGAACTTTCTTTTCTCTTCCTGCTGCCTCTCTCAAAGAGGTTGATCTTGCCAGAATCTGGGCAAGCAACGTTGCATGGTCATCGATCTACGGAGTTGGGAGTTGGGGAGAACAGCTAGGGTTGCTGATGACAACGATGTCGAGCGATGTACAGTACAAGTATGATACGTTGATACGTTGCATGTAATGGGTCTGGCTCTCCGCGCCGGCCTTGCTTGATGATCCTCAGTATCGCACACCTCATCAACTCCTCTTGCGCCTGAGTTCTACGGACTTCACATCTGCACTCATGGAGGTAGATGAGGACAAGAGCTGGAGTTGAAGGTTAAGGTAGCATACGAACGAGAAATGACAGCGTTAATTTGCACGAAGAATGCTTTTCTTCTCTTTTCTTCCAGAAGTCCCATGGTCCCAATGAGAGAGCCAGTGAAATGCCAAAAGACCCTGCAGCAACTGCAACACCCAGGTGCATGTGACAGCGACGATCGCAGCACGACAGCCCCAGCGCTGCTGTCTCAGTGGACACAGCCGTTTAGGGCGGGGCTGCCTGGCTCACTGGACCCGTGTGTACCCCAGTCCCCATGTTTGGGGTGAGGCGCGTGCAGGTGGCATGAGCGGGGCCAAGACGGAGGATCCACTCGTGCTGCAGCAGCCCAGTCTGCACCCCCAACATCATCACCGCCATTCGTCTCGCAGACACGTTCCCCAAATCCCATTCCCGCCGCCTTTGTCAAGTGTCCGTTTCCTTGGGTTGTCCCATCCATCTGCTCCACCCCCTTTTTTGCACCTGCATCAATTGCGCATCTTTCACAGCGCAGACTGGCGGCGGGTTGGGGTCGACTTTCTGGTCGCCGTTGCTGCCGCTGTTTGTCCAGTCGACCGCCTTCTGCTCTCTTCAATAAAACATATCTTTATCTTCAGCCAGCCGCTACTCGGCAGAGCGACAGGAATGTTTTTTGATTTTTTTGTGATTTTTGTATGATTTGTTGTAAGACGCGGTGCTCCCAACGGGCCACGGAATTCGTACCATTCGTGCGACAACAACGGCTGTCATCGCGGACCTTGTAGACCGGCTGTAACAGCAGTGGTAAGTGACGACCGTTTGGGTCAGCCCATTCTGGTGCGGCGTTAAGCTTGAGCACGATCGATGTGGTGCAGGCCCCCTCTCGTCTACCCAGCCTTTTCCCTGTCTTGTTTTGACTTCTTCCTGTCTTTTTGTCTTCCTTTCTTCCCTGTTCCTGCTCTCTTGTCCATCCCCGTCAGCCCTTGCGGATTACGTTGTTACCACGTCGGCTCCTCTCCATCTCCTCCATCTAAGCAGAACTGCTGACATTGACTCTTTGAGAGAGGGTTCGAGTCCAAGCTGCGACCGAGCTCCTGAGCTTCGACGTCCCGCCAAAGCTTGTGCTTTGTCTACTCGGCACGTCCACGCCATCAGAGCGACCAACAAAACCATACACGACAACCTACCGTTGTTGGATCGATCGATTCTCTCTGCTTGATTTCAGCTCGTCAAGCCGCTATCGAAGCTTATCGATGTGCGCGTAGCCACTCCGCCTCCTGCATCATCACCACAACCGCCATCACCGCTTGCATCACGTCACAATGCGTTCCCTACCCAGCGACCATGTCGCCCACTCCCGTCCCAATGCTGACGGCCCCTCTACCTTCAGTCTGCCGCCTGCTCCGCAAATGACCTTTTTCTTTGGCGACGAATCGACCATCCATTCTTCCTCTGGCTCCTATCAACAACATCCAGCTGCTCCCCATCCCCATCATCCTCATCATCATCATCACCGTCAAAAGGACCCACATCATCATCTGCACCACTTCCGTCGTGTCCCCTCCGGCGAAAGCCTTTTCGACCTCCCAAAGCCATCAAATTCGAGCCTGTCGACGCAAGGTCGCTCGCAAACTGTCGACAACAACAACAACAACAACAACAACCAGGACCATCCCTCGATCAGGTCGTCCCCTTCTTCTGCCAATAAAGACCCTCTGCCCCTGACCCTGCCATCCGATTTCGACCAATTCTCCTCCCGCTCCGTCTCTGTATCCCCTTACCCCCACCCCATCGAGACACCAGACCTCTTCTCGTCCCAGCCGCTGACTCCCATCCTCATGGGCCGCAGCGGCCCGGCATCTGTGCTCAGCAGCAGCGCGAGCTCGTCAAGGAGAAACTCGTTGTGTTTTTCGGAGGACGATTTTGATAGTTGTGCGCTGAGCGCTATGGGGGACCATCTTGAACCCCCAAGCCAACCACAGCAGGAGGAGCAACAGGAGGAGCAGTCTGCCGCCGACTTGGGGGGCAGCTCGTCCCTGATGGACAGCGGCAGCGCCCCGCAGCTGATCATGCCCAGCATCAAGATGCCCAGCCGGCGGCCGTTTACTGACGAGGGCAAGCGCCTGGGTAGGGTGAAGGTGCTGATTGCGGGGGACAGTGGCGTGGGGAAGACGTCATTGATTAAGGCGGTTGTCCAGTCGTGCGAGCATATCGTGCATGTGGATCCTATTACGCCGTCGGGGTTTCTACGGGAGTCGTCTAGCACTCTCTCGGAGAAGAAGGAGAAGCAGAGGAGGGGGGGTAAAGAGGACTGTGCAGGTACAGAGAAGATTACGGAGATTTATGCTAGTACCAAGCCGTATCCTGAGTGGTGGACTGAGGAGATGGGGGATTTGCCCATCTTGAGGAGGAGGAAAAGCTCGGGGGATGCGGTGCTGGATCGGAATGTGTGCTTCGTTGATACTCCGGGGTTTGGGAGCTGGTCTTCGGTAAGTGTTATTGTAGAGGTGATTGTTGATTGTGAAAACGGTGCTGACGTGACAGGCTATGGATACTATCACGGCGGTTGCGGAGTATGTTGAGGGCCATTTGAGGAGGATATACGGCAACTCGCTGAGCGAGACGGATATGTTGAACCTCCTCGGTGGTGAGGGCGGTGTTCAGGTCGATGTTGTGCTGTATCTTGTCTCTGGAGGTAAGTTCCCTGTTAGATCCAATACATCAAACAGATCCCCGCTGACAGTCCTAGCCCTCCAACCCCCCGACATCCACTACCTCCGCACGCTCACCCCTCTCACCAACGTGATCCTTCTCCTCTCTCAATCCGACCTCTTGACTCCCTCCCAAATCACATCCCTCAAAGCCCAACTCACCTCCCAACTCCACGAATTATCCCTTCGCCTCTTCATCTTCCATCCCGACGCCAACTCCCCCGGCGGCACCGGCATATACGCCATCTCCTCCGCCCCTTCCGCCGACCACGAAACTATGGACGCCTCCCTTCTTATGTCCCCCGACTACGTCCAGCCCCTGATCCCCTCCGACCTGTCGCTGCTGGTGTCAAACCTATTCTCGGCATCTGGTCTCGCGCGTCTGAGGCATGCGGCGGCGAGGAAGTTCCTGTCCTGGCGGGCTACCCAGTCCCCCTCTCTTTCATTCTCTGCCTGTCTATCCCCCTCTCCTGCACCCC
>JAAFKN010000485.1:0-12737 GCA_011800035.1 Thermochaetoides dissita | reverse complement strand
TGACAAATGATGTACTAGCTTTCTCACAACACCACATGGAGAGACCTGAGAGCTTCGATCTGGATGGGTTTTTGAAGACCATGCAGTAAACTGCTTTTTATGGGATACGGCATGATGCGATAAAAAAGTGCTTGGAATTTTCAGGTGTTTGGCTTGCAAAGGAACTGACTGGCGCCTCGGTCTTGGAAGGCGACAGGATAACTTGGAACATGTGTTTTTTACGCATGGATTGGCATTGGTTTGGTGCAAGCATGGTTTAGTTACCCCACGACAGAATGGAGGGAGGAGGCGATGAGGTCCCCTAATTAAAGGGAATTAACTGTGTTAGGTTGGATCCTTGTACGAGTATACCATTGTAGGGGGATAGGTTGTAGCCTGTATTATACCAGTATTGACTCTTGGTGGTTTGCGTTGACTACCTGGCTGAACAAGAGGCGATGGAATTGGTAATGCTCTTGATAATGAGAACGGGAACAGAACGCAGCGACGGTGCGCTGAGTCGTGATCTGAGCATGCGAGTATCTCATCCCCCTGACGATGACGTCAGTGGTAAGGTTGGTGGGTTGCGAGTTGGCCCCCAAGTTGACGTCCCTGGGGACCGCATAATTGAAAGTAGTTTTTGGTTGCAAATTGTGTGGACTTGCTCAGGAATTTATTGGCAACTTAGCTTTGTCTCTTGAGAGGTACCATCTTCGATTCTCAATAGTTGCAACATGATACTCATTTACCCTGACCTTCGAGCTGCATCTCAGACTACCCTTCTAGCCATATCATCATATGCATGATCTGAGAACACCTCTTGGACAGGGGCACTACCGGTGTATCTCAGAATCACGATGTCCTGCCTAGACCCCTTTAAACGCCTCTCCCCCCTAATCTGGCAAACATACCTTTGTCCCGGCTCCCTCTCACCAGACCAATACCAGTCCCACCTCGCCGCACTCCTCCAATGTTCTAAGGTGCCCAGCTCCTGATTGATTTCATTCTCTCCTCTTCCACAGCAACAACGACAGAGGCAAACAAGGAAAGGTCTGGGGGTTGCAAAACCAGAACGGGTCGTTCAAGGGCGTTGACCACCTCCTCACTCCTTAACCCTGACACCAGGGTTAGTAGACTCCGTCGTGCGGGAACCATACCACTCAGTCCTCGGTCAATGGAAGAGAAAGCCGCAGAGGATGAGGCAATGTGGAAGGTCCTAACCCAGGGATGGAAGGAGATCACGCCGCTTTCTATCCCTCCCGCACCATTGCCAGAGGAATGGTCGGGACGGACTGATGAAAAGGAAGTTCAGATGCATCGAAGGGTTTTGGAGGAGGGGTTAACAATGTATAGACTCTCTTTGCCATCATCATCATCATCATCATCGCTATCTCCGTCCTGGACGTGGAGCGGAGGGAACGGAGGGAGCGGGAGTGGGAGTGCCCGGTTTGCGAGGCGAAGTGTCCATTGCGATCTCCTGTGCTGGGTGACATCTAAGAGCCTGAGTGACTTGACACTGCCCCTGAATGTCGAAGAGTTAGCAAC
Source organism: Thermochaetoides dissita (assembly GCA_011800035.1). NCBI lineage: Eukaryota > Fungi > Ascomycota > Sordariomycetes > Sordariales > Chaetomiaceae > Thermochaetoides > Thermochaetoides dissita. The sequence goes on along the minus strand of JAAFKN010000485.1, from coordinate 11,213 downwards.
AAAGGGACAGGAGAGTTCCCCCTCTGGCCTTTATGGGGAGTCAGGGGCGTTACCAGCGGCGACACGCAAGCAAGACCATGACTTTCAGGAGGAACTTGGACTGGCAAATTCAGCAAGAGGAGGATTCTGCAAGATGCTCACTAACGCTCTAGGAGCTGTAGCTGAGGTGATTGCTGCCTTCGCCCCAATGGCCCTCACGCCCCCGGACTTAGATATCAGCGACTCAAAGAGCGATTCCTTTAGGACAGATATAGCCTTTATCGAGAAAGAACCCTCTCCGAAGCGCAGTCAAAGACACCTGACCCAACAAGACTCAATTTCAGGTTCTCAAACAACCCAACCCCTCTCTTCACCTCCCTCAATCCGCTCAACCATATCCTCACGATCCAGCAGCATTTCCGTCTCACGAGAAACAACCCTTACCCCTTTTCCCCAACCTCAGCCACCAAGCCCTGCCCTTCGTCCTTAACAAAAGACCTCTTCAAACTCGAACACCGCTTTCATAAAGCTCACACCAAACTCGAGCGTGCCTCAAACACGCCCAAGCAGAGCAAAAGCGCCAACAAAAACAAGCCGAGCGTGCCGAGCGCACCCTCGTTTCAAGCATTGCGCGTGAGAAAAAAGGAAGAATTGGCAGCATGGAAGGAGAGATGGGCTGCCGAGAGAGTGTTGATGAGGAGGGGGATGGAAAGTGTGAAGGCTGAAAGGGATTTAGGCAAGAAAGCAGGCTCATATATTGAGGGACAGGGTTGGGGAATTGCAGGCGCAGTGTACGAGGCTTGTGGCTAGGATCGGGAGGGAAGGGATTGGATTGGGAATGGGGATGTGTAAGAGAGAAGGAAAGTGAGATGAGCATTTAATTCCCTTCCTCTATCTACCTAATCAGTTTACTGCATTCATTCCTTTTTAGTGGTTACTTTTGGCCTAAAGATAATCTCTCCTCACCCCCTGACAACTCTTATCTTGAAGGTATCTTCACTATCACATGCACACTCCCGACCCTAACCTTAATTTTGTAAAACAAGACTCCACACAATCACCGAGTCTGATCCGAGCACCCCACCAAAAATTTCCATCCCCACTGTGCACCTTCCAAAAAATTTCCGCGCTCTGGAAAACAGAAAAACGAAGCCACCTTTGAATGGCACAAGATCTTTGGACGAGCTGGGAATCGAACCCAGTACCTCTCGCATTAGAGTTATCCAGGAGATGATCTCCAGCAGATGCTAAGCGAGCGCTCTACCAAATGAGCTACACGCCCTTTCTTGGTTATTTTGGGCCTTGAGTGGAAGGGAATTTGTACGGGTAGCAATGCTGCCATTTCCCTATCTATTTTTGGCCTTGTGTTTTTATTTTCTGCCTTTCCTTGATCTGTATTCCCATCGATGTTTTGGTCTACTAAGACTTTGGATCCCAGTGGCTTTTAATCGAAAGCTATCAAAATAAAAACGTTGATGTAGGTCTCCATTGTAAGTTCAAAGATTTACCATCGTGACGCCACCTACACGATCAGATCTTTGTCTTTGAGTTCATGCCCGACTGCCAAACTAAAGAAACGCCTTCTTTTCCCTATAATACCCTATGTATACTAACTCTATTATCCCCTACCATTACCTTCCTTTGACACGTCCCAAATCCTAATAGGTACCTTATCCCTATGGCCCCTTCCCTCGAAGTATCTGGCAATCCTCCAGCCTCAACCCAACCCAGTGAAACAACAACAATGCTATATTGCATACATCAGACATATATGCGATGAGATGAGATCAACTCCCCTCTAAACGCCCCTCTACCCCTAAACAGCAGCCAACTTTTAACTAGACCTCCCCGGCCCCTGTTAAGTCTCTCCATCTCCGGGATCGTACGCCTCTAAATGCTCGAACCCCTGACCCTCGAACCCCTGAATGTAAACAACACAAGCATCAACTCCGATTCCACAACACTCCAAAACAATAACGCCACGCAATGCACCTCTTTAGACCCTCAACGCCTCTGATGCTCCAATGCTCCCATCTAATCACCATGTCGTACGAACAGCCTCCTTCTTTGACTTCTTCCACCTACCCCCAGCACTTCCATCCACAATAACTGGTCTTTCCCGAGTCGTAGCCCCCTCAGCTCCTCCACTAGTCTCTGCGGCAGTCTCAACAGACCCAGACACCGAAACCGACGCAGACGCAGATGCAGATGCCGACGCAGACTCCAAGGCAGATACTTGAGTAACAACAACAGCTGGCGGCAGTCCACCCAGCGACAGCTGCGCCACGCTCGCGCTTAGGCTAGCCATATCCGACGGCGAAGCTGGGAATTGCAATGCTGCAGATGGACGCCGATCAGGAGATTTTGCTGTTAATAAGCGGGTCTGCCGGCCCGCTTCGCCAGTTCCTCCAGCAACAGTTATTACTCCCCCAGCATGTGACCCCAGCGCAGCGCCGACAGCACTGCTACCAGCCTTCCCACCTACCCTGCCACCACTAACCCGATGTCCTGGGCGGCCCCCAAACCCCCTGCCGGTCGAAACACCCTCACTAGCCAGCCGTGCCGCAAGTCGTCTGCCCCCGCTGCTACCAGAGCCGATTTGTCGTCCATCCAGCGCGGCAATTGCTTTGAATGCCAGCTCTGCAGTCCGGAAAGTAACCAGAGAAGTACCCCTGGCGCGGCCATCCTTGTTGATAGGGATCTCAATCTTTTCTATGTCTTCGCCTTCGCCAGCAGATGCGGTGGATGCAGTGCTTCCCATCCCAGCATGTTCAGCAAGCAGTTGACGGATAGTTTCCTCCGTCAAACCATCACGCTCGAGGTGAAGAATGACAATTTTGCGCTGCTCGATCGTAACTACCTCTCCCATAGGGCCGCTTGGAGGGTAACCCATCAGCGGCTGGCCGGGTTGGGGAGTCAGCACAGGCGATGTAGCTGAGTCAGGAGCTCCCCACGGAGCTGACATGTTCCCGTATCCATATGTTTGTCCACCACCGACCATATATTCAGGGTTCAGTGGATAATAAGGTACTGGCGATCCGTAGGGGTATGAAGGGATATTTGCTCCTAAAGCTGCACCTGGTGCGGGCGGAGGACCCGGGTATCCTGCAGGTTGTGGCAAACCTGCCATCGTCGGGCTCGATACCACCTGAGGGAATGTTTGAGCTGGGTCGGTCGATGCTTGAAATGGTATAGGAGGGGGAATGGCGGCATTGCTCGCGACAGCTCCTTGGTTGTATCCCTGGTCAGGCAGGTAGGCAGGGGATACCGGGTATCCCCATTGCGCCTCTGGAGGCCGAGACGTACTGCATGGCGACATAGGACTTGCTGGGTGTTTTGAATACGGATTGGCGCTCATCGTCAGGCCAGCCGCCCGCGGCGGTTGTTGCTGGGCTCGAGCATTGGGCTCGGCGGGCGGAGAACTAGGATCGCTGAATATTTTACCTCCCCTCTCTCCTCGTAACAGTCTCTGTGCGTGGTAATCAGTAAGTGGCAACTTTACAACAGTTGGCTGGTCCCTATTTCTGCCATCCGCCTGGAGAGCGCGAAAGTCGAGCGTGTTTCCATCCAGATGTTCTGAGACTCGGCGTTAGAATCAGCAGGTGTGTAAAAAAGACCGTTATGACATACTGAGTGCCCTTTCAAAGTTGGCCAGCCCTCTAACGCGAACAAAACCTGACGTTGGTGGATAGACCTCGGCGTGGTCCACCTCGCAAACTTGTTCGGCAAAAGCTCTCAGGTCTCTCCATGTGGTGTTGTGAGAAAGCTAGTACATCATTTGTCAGCAGACAGCCCTTCCTTGGGCGCGAACAGATCCCGCAACGCACATTGGCAACTGTAATATAGTACAACCCCGTCTCGCTCCCAGGCTCTACCGTGAACGGCTGCAGCTCTCGGGCCGGTTGATTTCGAGGTGTCTTCATCGCTTGCTGGCGATGCCGTTTCTAATGTACGGCCAACTAACCACCAAGAAGTCACGGAGGAGGTAAAAACAAGAAGTTAGACACCAGACACTCGTATTACAAGAGAGTGACCGTGTTGCTGGGAACAGTTTGAGGTTGAGGCAGAAAGAGACCCTAAACCAAGTCAGCGCAAAAATTTTCGCGGCATAGAGAGCAGCAAGAGCTTGTTGAGACAAGGGGTATTCGCTACCAGGTGTCAGTAATGCAGGAGGTTCCTGGACAAGTCAAAGTTGATGCCATAACCCAGGTATAGTCCAAGCATCCACATCAGGCAAGCAGTCTAGCTAGGACAAGCCTTCTGGATGCCCATGATGGCTGACAACCTTCTGTGGGATGGGATAGGGCAGCTTGTTCAGGGGAAAGGCTGAATGAACTGGGGTCAGGAACCTGGGCCTCTCGTCATATTTCACCTTCGCAGCGTCTTTCTCGAGTCCACAGCTGCAGACAACCAGATTGGGCGATGGGATTCAGCGACACTGTCGTGGCTTTCCAGCCGTGCAATGGTTGCCCTTCCCGGGCGTGTATTACCTATGCACCACGAGGGGCAACCTGGCAGGCCAGGCGGTAATCATTTTGGGTTATCCAGTCTCCTGGAGAACTGGAGATGATGATACTATCCTTACGGCCCGAGAGCTTGGAACAGACACCAGATCTGGGGGGTGGTTGCACTAGTGTATGGAACACGCCAGATGTGTTGTTTCGACACACAAGTCAAAGAACGGCACAGACCCCAATCAGGGTAGTATCGGTATGTTTTCCGTTAGTCCCGTCTTAAGGTCAACCAACGGGAGAAGCCAAAGAGCAGACTGGGGGCGCCATATCTGCTCGGTTGGCGATGTGCTATCGTGTGAGGGGCCCAATGCGAAACGCCATGGCCTGCTAGCCAGCAGAGCCAATGTCAGAAAGGGCTGGCAAGGCACTGATGAGGACCGGCCGAGTGGGTGAGGCACAGCTCTGCCAGCACGCCATGGACCGACCATCCAGGCTTGACTGAGAGATTGAAAGCGCTCCACGATTCGACAGCACGCTTCCCGCCGTTTACTGAGGGACACCATCGAAGACGACAGCACACATAGCGGGGGCCGCCGGTCAACAAATAGGATAGGCAGCTATTCACCGCCGCAACCAGTATGTAAACGCTGCGGGCTCCCGAGGCTCCCGAACCCATCGTTCCCTGATGAGGAAGATTCTAGGAAGAGTTACTACCATCCTGTGAATGCATGAAAGGCCGCAGGTTTCCATGGAAGCGCATGGGTATGATGGGCAGGCACAACTGTAGTGTGTAAATATGGTCGATTTTTGCCAGCCCGAGGATATGCTTACTGAAATTTGGCGGGGACCGAGAACTACGGCATCTTGCGGAATCCGGGGTTGTGGGCGGGAAAGCTAGCGTAGCGTAGCGCAACGATAGCCAGGCTTCCGCGCCCAAGAATAGCAGAGGGAGGGGGTAGCAAGCCATGAAAAGCCTCTCAGAGACGACATTTGTTCGGTCGTTCGGTCAGCCTTCTGAACCGGGGTTGGACCGGGCCCCGCCAATAGAAAAAATCGATCGATGTTCCCGAGATCGATGATCAGGTCTAGCGGTCATGTTGGGTGGTTCCCTGTCCCAAAAGGGCAAGAAGCAAAAGAAAAGCAATGAGCCATTTGGAAGCCACCTGTGACTAATGACCTGCGGGGTGCTCTTCCTCTTGTTGCTGATGGTCCCATCGACCTCTCTAGGCTCCAAAGGATTTCCCGGAATCGCCCGCTGGAGGGAGAGCAGGACGCGCATGCCATGCAGCATGATAGCGAAAGGCTTTGGAGGAGATACTGAAACGAATGCATTCAACTGGCAACAGTCGAATGATCTCAGGTAAGGCCATTGATGCTTGATTTCCATAGAGACAGGGCATTGTTTGAGATGCTGGGGGCCAAACATCGGGTCAGCCGCAAATCAAAGACATCCATCTATTCTCTCCTGCAGAAAGACCAAGCGTAAAGTATTCGGTTTGCTAGGCTGGTTGGCTGGCTGCAGGTTTGTTATGGTTTGTGTATGAACGTGTCCTCCACATCGCTATAATCATCGTTTTCCTCCTCTGCCGGGACGAGCTCGAGGGGCGATTCCACTCGCTTGCGGTCGGGCGGTGCAAAGGTCGGGCTGGACGGCCCGTCAGCACCCCACGGGGGAGGGCCTTGGTCGGGGTCGCCAAGGAAAGCCAGCAGAAAGACTTGGGTGTCAGAGAAGAAGATCGAAGGGCAGGAATTGGCCGAGTCGGTGTCAGGAGCTCCAAGCCATAGGACACGCTGCTTGCCACATGTCTTCGCAGCGGGTAGGCGCTGAGCAAAGTCGACAAACCGGGGGCCTTCCGAAAGGGGGTCCCACACGAAGGCAGAGCCGTCGTATTGGTCGCCGTCACACCTAATGAGCAATGTCTCAGAGACATGAGGATGCCACGAGATGCTGGCCACATTGCCATGGAACAGGAGAACAGCGCGCAGTTCGGCAACTTGCACGTCCCATATCCAGAGAGCGGTTGGACAGTCGTCCAGCCGCGTGGCCACGAGAGTCGACGAGTGGTCAAAGGCGATCAAGGAACATCCTGACAGCAGCTCAGGAGAGTCCCGGGAGCTTGGGGCCGGAGAAATCGGCTGGGTAGCACGAAGAAAGGTGTGAATGGCTGGCCCTGCATGCGAGATGCCAATCTGTTCCTGCCAAACCTGCAGCACAACACCACCCCCATAAACAAGGTTAGCGGCAGACGGCAGACGGCAACGGGACAAGACCGAGATCGGCGTAGCAATGGGCGGGTCGGCTCACCTGGAGAGTTTCTGTTGGAGCAAGCGTTTTAGGGTGACGCAGGCGCATGGTCTCCGTAACGGAAGACACGTTTAAGACAGACACAGACCGGCCGAAGTCGCCAATGGCAACGTAGCGGGAATTTGCAGAGAATTGGAGCGACTTGACACCCGGGCCGAAGGCGAAATCTTGGCCCTCGGGCTGCGGATTGGTAGGGCCGGCCCACGTCTTGAAGGCATGGCCATCCGGGGTGTAGAAGACAAACCTATGTCCCTGAGAAGCGGAATCCCACACGGCCAGCCAGCGTCCGTCAGGGCTCCAGGCTAGCCCCTGAGCATCAACCGTGTCCGGAGACCAGGAACGCAGCAGTTCTCTCGTGGGGAAGGAATGGATGCTCACCATGTCCTTACCGGCAGATCTTGTGAGCAAGGCGAGGTGACGTGTCTCTGGACGGAAAGAGAAGCATGTGGAAGCAGACAAGGCGGAGAAGACCTTAGGATTTGGTATTTCGATGGCTCTGGAAGACTTGAGATTAAAGACGGTGAACTTCAAGCCGAATGGGGCGACGACACAAATCTCCGAGTCTGAGGCGCCAAAGTCCACTACAGCCGGCTTAGTGCCACCGGACACGTGGTTTCGGACAATGGCATTGAAGCTGTCATCGAGGGCTGAAACAACGCGGATGCGCTCAGGATCGGCGACGAGTAGGAGACGCGAGGACTTGGACCACTGGAAGCTGATCACGGGACCAGAGAAGTCGTGGCCGAGTTTGATTACGTTGACCACATTGAGGCCAGCGACAGCGCGGACATTGATGACGCCGGGGAAGACAGTGGCAACATACTTGCCGTCAGGGCTGGGAAGAGCGTGCGGCGAGGCTATAGACAGTCAGCATGGTTCGAGTGTGGACGCCAGGACCTGTTTGCTCGATAACGCCCCGCCTGCTCACATTTGGTTAAAGGAGAGAATATCATTTTGGGAAGAGGACAAGCTGGAGAAGCCTCGGCAGCTTATCCTGGGAACATACGAGCACGGGCAGGTTCCGCAGGGACTAAGGGGAAACTGAGGGGGGTTGGTGGCAAAAATGTCGAAGACGGAAGCTGTGGAAGATGCAGGCAAGCGGCAACCCTCACTCAGATAGGTAGGTATATTGGCACGCTTCAGTATCGATAGATGCTTGCGCCCTCCTGGTCCTCCGTGCCATTGTTTGTTTCGAAGTTCCGATCTGGAAAGCAAACACTGGCAACAAATCCCCCACACCTCCCGGGCGCCAAGACAACGAGATACCTACCTCCTTCGCCTTTCTCCGCGGCGATAACCCTAACCCTGTATCTTAATTTCTCGTCGAATAGCGGGACAACCAAGACTCGGAGATTAAGTGAGACAGAAACAGACAGTTGAGGCTCGATTTCGTAGTCCGACGCCGACATCCATGTTGCATCTTTGATATGTCTCATTGAGATTCCCCCCAACGGGACACAAGGACCAGGGCAATTACCTAGGGAAAGGAATCAGCAATGGCTCAATATCTTTGGCCTTTGTCAGTCAGATCGCCTGCTTGACCAAGATAATGTACGCATGGCTCAAGGTTGAGTTCGTTGCCAAAGCAACATGTTCTCCTAATTCCGGACCTCTAAAGCAAGTGTGAATGAAGAAAAGGTGAGTCTTTCGGCCTGAATGGCTGAGAGCTCTAGCTGATGAATGCCTCCTTTAATCAACGCTATTTTGGATGAAAAATTCCATGTCCATCTCCCTCTCCCGTGTACTACTTGATCGTTCATTCCCGTCCGTAGGCATTATAGCCAAGATACATTCCGTTGTGTTAATTGGACAGAAGAGAGGGTATGAATTCTTGCTGACAATGGATCTTTTTAACAATACGTTAACGACGAACGCCACGGGTTACGGAACAAAAAAGGCAGCCGATCTTAGATCAGGTACCTACTTACCTCCAGGTAGGTGGCAAGCCCTTTGAATGACGTTTTGCCTACGAAACAACCCTAACCCATAAGCCATGTGCACCCCATCCACCCTTCTGGACCCCGCCTTGGCGACTGCTTGGCTATCCGCGGGCTATCGCCGGTCTCCGAGTTTGACCCCCCGACCAAGCTGGAGCCCCACTCCTCCCGCCGCCGGCCAGGAAGCGTGCCGAGTCCGCGGAGACATGCGAGATCGGGGTCGAGCCAGCTTGTCATTTTATTTCAACCTACATCCATCTGGTGTGGGCGATGTATGATGTCTATTAAACAACGAATTCAGAATCCAGGCTGACATATTGTTAGGTGAGGTATATATCACCAGCGGCAACGTCGATCCGTATCTGTCGCCCCTGACGAGTTGCGACGGGACGACTCTGCCACATGCCTTGCCACAGCATCGTTTCTGTCGACATCAGCATCTACAGGACCGGTTGAAGCAGTCATGGCATCAGCCATACGGCGTGCCGCCCATTGTGTGCGGTTAGCGGCCCGGACACCCTCCTCATCAAGTCACAGCTCCCTGAATATTAGACGGATCGCCTCAGTGGCGGTGCTCCCAAAAGCTGCCCAGCCTGCCGTCTCAGAGCCTCTACCAGCAATCATTCAGCCCCCGGGAGATGACCTACCGGCGGCATCGCCTAATCCCAGGCCAGTCACCACGCCCTCTCGCATGGAGCGCATCCGCAATGCCCGACCCTTCTCCGACTTCTTGACAGACACCTTCCACCGCCAACATGACTATCTCCGCATCTCGGTCACGGAGCGCTGTAATCTGCGCTGCCTGTACTGCATGCCCGAGGAAGGAGTGCCACTGTCCCCACAGCGCAACTTGCTCACCGCCCCGGAGATCGTCATGTTATCCTCTCTCTTCGTCGAGCAGGGCGTGACCAAGATCCGGTTGACAGGAGGCGAGCCGACTGTGAGGCCAGATATCGTATCCCTGATGCAACAACTCGGCTCTCTGCGCTCCCACGGCCTGCGTGAGCTGTGCCTGACCACCAATGGCCTGGCTCTACACCGCAAGCTAGACGCCATGGTCGAGTCAGGGTTAACGGGCATCAACCTCTCCCTGGACACACTTAACCCATGGCAATTCCAGCTCATGACCCGCCGCAACGGGTTCGCAGCAGTCCAGAAATCCATCGACCGCATCTTCCAACTCAAACGTGCCGGTGCGCCCCTCAAGTTCAAAATCAACTGCGTGGTCATGCGCGGCCTCAACGACTCAGAGATCTTAGACTTTGTCGAGTTTACCCGCAACCGTGACGTTGAGGTCCGCTTCATCGAGTACATGCCTTTCGACGGCAACCGCTGGTCACAGGGCAAGATGGTCAGTTACACGGAGATGCTGGACAAGATCCGCGAGCGGCACCCGGATCTGGAGAGGGTTCCAGATCACAAGAATAACACTAGCAAGACGTACCGCGTGCCGAAGTTCAAGGGCAAGATCGGGTTCATCACGAGTATGACCCATAACTTTTGTGGGACTTGCAACAGGCTGCGGATTACGTGTGATGGGAATCTGAAAGTGTGTTTGTTTGGGAATGCGGAGGTGTCGCTTCGGGATATCTTGCGCAAGGCAAACAATGGGGAGCCAATCGATGAGGCGGCACTGGAGTCGTTGCAGAAGGCCATGATGGAGCAGAAGGGGGCGAATTCCTCGGAAACAGTCGTGGTGCCGAATGCTGAGGAACTGCTCGACGTCATCGGTATGGCTGTCAAGCGCAAAAAACCGAAGCACGCTGGAATTGGCGAACTGGAGCACATGAAGAACCGACCTATGATCTTGATCGGTGGGTGATGGCCATCTCCCTCGTCTCTCTGTTTTGTTTTGTCTGTCTTGCACGTTGTACATGAACGGCGTTGAGGTGTCTTAGGGTACGCGTAACGGTTTGGTTATTGGGGAATTTGGATAAGCTGGCATTGGTTTCTGTCATATAAAGCGATTGCTCGCATCATAATCATATTTGGGCAGTATAGCTAAAATGGAATGTCGTACATAGATTTGCCCTCTCGAACTCGTTCCTGGACAACATGGCATCCCATCGGCCTCAGTTCAAGTTGGGCGCCCGCTCATAGACAATCTTCTCCCCTTCCATGGCCCAAAATGACCCCCTTTTCTCCAGGCTACCATCGCCAAGTCCATTTCTTCTCCTCAACCCCTCATCGCCATCAATCCGACAAGGCCAATGAGGTCCCCAACGCCCCCCGCCTAACCCACCTTACCTCAACAGGCGAAGCCCATATGGTCAGCATATCCGACAAACAGCCTACCAAGCGTACTGCTGTTGCAAAATGCGTCGTTCGCTTCTCCGATGCGACCGCTCTACGTCTGGTGCGCGCCAATGCCCTCAAGAAGGGCGACGTCCTCGGCGTGGCACGTATCGCGGGGATCATGGCGGCGAAGAGGGCGCCTGATTTGATTCCGCTGTGTCATCCGATTATGATTACGCATGTGGAGGTTGGGTTTGAGGTTAGGGATCCTGCAGATGGCGGGATTGAGGGGGAGGATGGGAA
>JAAFKN010000484.1:0-12739 GCA_011800035.1 Thermochaetoides dissita | reverse complement strand
GCGCCGGGCCTGGGAGAACATTGACAAGGCAATGGCCGCTGAGAGACCGGAGGGCGAAGCAGCCTCAAGCGAAGGCACCGGATTCAAAACAGCGCCGGCCTACACTACCGTTCGTCCAGACAATGACGCTCGCCGCAAGGCCATGTTCAAGAACTCTCATCTGCGCTTGCTGATGAAACTCTGTGGCATGGAGCGACTTACTCCGACCTTGGATGAATCGCCCGACTCGACATGGATTATTCCCGGCACCATTGACGCAGATACTTTGAAAGAAACCCTTGCTCTTATCAACCAAACTGAATTCAACCCTCCTACATTCGAAGATGACCAGCTAGCCGAGCACCAGCTTCGTCGCAAGTCTGCTGCATCACGTAAGCGTGCCGCCTACGATGACGATGGCAATGAATTGCAGGACTTCCTCGACGACGGCGACAACGGGATCCTCTTCCCCATGGGTCCCAGGCTTAAGACGCGTAAGCGCACGGCAGAGGACGGAACACCTCCTCCCAAGAAGCGTCGTCGCCGCCGCGGCGACGGCAGCCAGGAGCCTGAACCGTTGACAGAAGAACAGCTCGAGGAGCGCCGTCGCGCCAGACGCAAGAAGCAGCTTGAGCGGGCGCGTCGGATCAAGAGCGCAGCGTATGTCAATCCGAGCGACGATGAGACTGATGAAGAGTATGATCGTGAGTTCTTTGCCAAGGAAGCGGCACATCAGGCCGCCAAAGATGCGACATTTGGATTGTATGATGGCTTGCCACCCAAGCCTGGTGGCGTTGAGAGGTCAGAGTGGGAGATGCTGATTGGTGTAGACGAGGAGGATGATCAACCGTTAGCTGACATCGAACGGCGGAAAAAGAGCGAAAGGAAATCGCGCGCACAGAGTCAAGAGAAGAGTGATGATGAAGATGAAGAAAGTGAAGAGGTATCAGAGGAGGTCTCGGATGAAGAGTCTGATGAGCATAACCATTCTGGTTCCTCTTCGGCATCCTCTCCTTCCTCACCAAAACGTCCTGTCAGATTGAGGGGAAGAAATCAGCCAAAACAACAGAACACATCTAGGGATATAGGAACCGATGTTGAGTCCAACCAGGAGCGTGACGGAGATCGCGATGGCAATACTATGGACGTCGACCTGGTTCAGCTGAGCCGTGAAGGGCCTAGTGGCCAAGAAACTGGCTTTGGTGACAGCGGTGGTGGTAGCGATGCTGGAGAGGATAATGAAGATGACAATGATAAGCCCGTCGCTGCTGCAGCACGATCACGGTTGCGAGTTAGGGCGGGGTTCATTGTCGATAGCAGCGACGAGGAATGAGGGCTATATGGCTGACAAATTTTTGTAGGCCTGTTTCCGCTACATGGTTGTTAAAGATTCGGCTCTATGGATTTTCAGATGTCATGAGATTGGGCTTAGAGTTGATATCACTAGCTTAACAAGAGCTGTGCATTGTGTCTCGATACTTTGCCTCGGTTGTCTGCGCTTCTCAGGGGCTCTAAGTAAACAAAAGGGGCAGCCAGTTTGAGTGGCGCGTATCATTGTCTCGGCAACGGCCATACCACCAAACCTGACTCTCAAGGGTTAGGGTTTACTACTATTTTGCATGATTGAGCCCCCGAGCGCTCTCATAAGCCTCATGGGCTGCACGACCATGCTGACATTTGGCAGGTAATGTGCAAAACTACCTGTAGGAGCCGTTGCTGCCATTTCCGCTTCTTCTGTTACTGTCGTAACGAGCGACCAAGATATCTTGATAACCGTGATACCGCTATTGGTGCAGTGGATTGAACCCCGCTGAAAGACATGATCAAAGTCTTAATCATCTTGCCGTGCCAAATTTGAATGCAGTCTGTGCTGTTTCATCCGGGATATGCTGATCAGGCCTGCAATAGAAAGAGCAAGTCCCATGTACCACACTCCCTTAAATGCATCCATGAAGGATTGTATCACTCCATCATGCCAGCCAGCTGGTAATCTGCCCAACTCAGCCAAGTCATCTCGTATCCGGCCAATCTCCTCGGGGGCTCCTGGAATATCGCCAAACCGCTCCCATAGCCGAGCCTTCAAAATATTTTGATACAAGGCTGAGGCCACTGTGATTCCCAATGTCCCGCCCACTGACCGGAATGCATACGTTGCTGAAGTGATAACAGCTTGGTAAGAATGGTCGACGGCCGCAATGCAGGCGACCATGGTTACTGTCAGCATCCCTCCATAGCCAGCGCCGAGCAGTCCCATCGACACAAATGGAATCCAAGCAGGGGAGTTTTGATCAAGTGTGGATGCAACAGTGAGAGCGGCTGTAGTGAGGAGCAAGAGGGAAATGCCTAGCTTAACATATCTTCCGGTCCTGTTCATAATCACTCCTGACCCATAGGAGCCAATGGAGACGCCTACAGAGGAGGCCAATAAACGCAAGCCTGCCTGCGTGGCAGAGTGACCAAGAACTTGGAGATAGAGGGGCATATAGTAGAGTGACATCATTGTCACCATGGTGCTGGCCTCGTCAGTCCAGCTTGGTACTATTATCAACGGGAAAGGAAACATACCCAGTGAAGTTTGTGAAGCAGGCTGTGAGGATAGTCCGGTGCAATAACAGGCGTACCGGGATTACTGGCTGCCTTGCACGACTTTCCCACCAAACAAAACCGAACATCATTGCGATGCCCATGGGGATCGTGGCCAGAACGAGGGGATCTGTCCAAGAGACGAGATTTCCTCCGGCACTCAAGCCAAGCAAGAGCAAGATGAGAAAACCAACAATCAAGAAGGTCCCGCCAAAGTCAATGCGTGAAAGCAAAGACCTGTTAGAGATGCGTGGAGGAACATCCACGAGATTCCACACTAGAGCCCCAGATACCACGATGACCGGCACTTGGACTAAGAATGCAAAGCGCCAACCCCAAGGGGAACTGTCGTTGATCCATCCTCCAAACACACCTCCGAGCATTGATCCTGAGCTGTGCACCACATCAGCACCACGTTTATCCAATAGGCAGAAAGACCAACGCTCTTACCCATATGCAATATTCCCTACACCCTGCACAACGCCTCTCCTATTGAGAGGCACCAGATCCGACGCCAGAAACGTGCTGATGCTCATCAACCCTCCACCTCCGATACCAGCGATGACCCGACCGGCAATCATCCCCCACTTCCCCTTAGCGATGCCGCAGAGCAAGTTACCCAGCGCAAACATAACATTGCTGAATACGAGCCCCCGCCCGCGGCCAAAAATATCGGTTAGCCGACCTGATAGCGGCTGAAATGTGGCATTGGCGATCAAGTAAGCGGTGGCGAGCCATGAAAGGAGGGAGAGCGACTGAAACTCGGACGCGATAGGCCCTGAGAGCGTCGCCATGATGGACGAATCCAGGGCGCCCAAGAAGACTCCAACATAAGCGGCACCGAGAGTGAGCCAAATGCGACTATTAGGCAAGTTGGTTGAAGGGATGATGACGGTTTCATCTTCCTCTTGAGAAGAGTGGCCCGGGGGAGGGGAGCAGGAGGGTGGAGAGGTAGTTTCAGAGTAGGCATCAGAAGGCAACCGGGACTGAAGAAGAGGGGAAGACTCGGTTACAGTAGCCGTTGGAGACGACACCTCTGATGGTTCATCTGGTTGTGTGGGATTGTCGCGGCTCACAGCCGACTCTTGGCTGGGATTGGGAGCCATGGTGAGCCTAGTGAACCTAGCGAGCGGACGGTGTTGATGTTGGAGGGACAGTGTTGGCACTATTTGCGATTTTGGATGGTAGTAAAGAGAAAATCAAACCATGAAGCCAAATGGATGCAGTATCAATACGATATCACGATATCATATATGTAGTGCCGTTGTGCTACAGTTGTACACAAAAGTTAGGAAAAGTGCTGCACTTATCACCAGGCGGAGAAGCTCAATCAATCAACAATTGTGAAGCCATTTTTCTTTTCCCCGAGTTCGGACTGCGGCTGTTTTTTGACGGCCCGGCCCGGGCCGGGAATGATGTTGCAAGGGTTCAGGTCGGACCCACCGGCTGGATCTTGAAAGCGGAAGGCAGGCTGTCTCCAATCTGCATTTGCATCGTGGTCATGATCTGTTCAACATGCACCCGGCCGGTGATGCTTAGCCAGAGCCGATTGTGGAAGCATCCAGGGGCTCAGAACCGCGAGTCTTCGGTATACTTAGATCCGAGTTGTGCCCCACCAAAGGCCTCCGTGCCACCGAGATGCCTACGACAAGTGATCGGCATGAACCCTAACCCTCAGATGAGAACTGGTCACTTCTGATGGCGGATGAGATACTGTTGCAGTGAAAGGTCAGAGATAGCTCACAGTTGGGCTCTGAGGCCTCAATCTGGTAGCGATTTTGTATATGCATGCAAACCATAGTAGATGCTGTGTTCTTCTGCTGCTCTGGGTTATTGCTTCTTGAGGATGGTTGAGCACTGCACTATTTGACCCCCAAGTTCCAACCCCTTGGTGCGGGCACGCTTCTACTCCGTAGTTTTCTCACAATCTATCACATCCCTATTATTACAGGCTTTCTACTATTACGGACTTTCCACACATTTCAGCAGTGTGCTATTCACACATTATGTGAGTCAGATCAACTTCCACGGGTCCCCAGATTCTATTCGAATATCCCGATTCTCATCAATGCTCCGCCTGCCAGCTTCAAGAATAGCTGTGGTTGCAATGGTGTTTTTCAGTGTTGGCAAACCTTTATCATCGTAATCAGCAGGTTTGCTGATGCCAGCATTGATAGAACGGCATGCATCTACGAACTTCTCTATTGAGACATATCCATATCCGCTCTGGCCGTTGAAGTTCCCGTTCTCATCAGGCGCATACCGCATGTAAAAGGGATTGTACCATACAACTTGTCCTGCCGAGTCCTCGGCCACATCATAGCCACGTTTGGCTTGATTGATATTGATCTCACCGCTTTGGGCGAGATAGTGGAAGTACTGATTCGAATGTACTCCGGCCCTCTGAGGAGCTGTCCAGGAGGCAGTGTAGACTGCTGTTGCGTGCTTGGTGGGGTCGCCTTTGTTCTCCCAGTGAACGAGGAGTGAGATGGTATCTTCAGTTGCTTCGTTGCATCCAAGGCTCGTTGCAACCCCTTTTGAAGCCGAAGCTGAGACTTTGACCGGGACGTAGCCCAAGGGAGAGACCATTGAATCGCAGATATCGATGTGATGACTGTTCAGATAGTACGAGATATCGGAATCAACGCCAGCCCAGGCCTTGAACGTTTCGAGTTGCGACTTAGGCTGTGACATGTAACTGTAGAAATAGTTAAAGTCTCCCAGTTTTTGGGCCCGGACTCTGGCATCCCAATAGGCCGGATCGTAGCGTTTATGATGTTCCACATACACAAATACACCATGCTTCTCAGCGGCCTCGATAAGGGCAACATGGTGCTCGAGCAGTTTGACAGCCGGCTTGGTTATCATGACGTGGATGCCACGCTCGATAGCGTAGAGGGCAATAGGGAAATGTGTTGTATCTGGTGTGAAGATGGTGACGGCGTCTCCGGGCGAAAGGGCGTCAATGGCCTTCTTGTATGCTTCAGGGTCAACTGTGTCATCGGCGGGCCAGGACTCCAACGAGGTGTCCATGCCGTTATAGACGAGCGAGATATTCTCATACAGATGCTTCCCTGGGCATCGGTCAGAGCTAAGCATAATAGATTGGCCGCCCTGGCAATGAACTTACTAATGGCAGGAAACTTCGTCCCATTGACACCCACCATGCCCAGTTTTCCCACTTTACCTCGCCGCCTAAGATCAAACATGCAGAGTCCAACAACTCCGATCTTTTTGTCTGAGCCAGAGGCACCACCACCGACAAAGCCGGTGGTGTACTCGCCTGTGCCAACCTTCCATGAGGTCAGCTATGATCGCTGGCATTATTTGAGGGAGCGCCTTACCATCAAGACATTCAGAGGTTTCATCCTTGCTGATGAGGGATTGCAACTTCTCCGGGATAATCCGTACTTTTACAACCTATGAGCTCAAGCGAGTTTAACTGCAATATCAAGACATGGCCTGTTAGCGTGCAGTGGAAGGTTGCGAGGACCCAGTGAATTGTGATGAGGTGAATATGGTTGGGTATTTCAGGGCCTGTAACATTCCAGTGGCGAGGCAGGCATTCACTGCTGCCACTCAGCCTGCCAACCTGCCACAGTGCTACCTGCATCATAGCATGCTGGTCCCGCAGCATCACTCACCTGATAGGCCTGCGTCGTTCTCTCGACTCGGCCGGCAGGGACTTGGCAAATCGTTATACTCGCCATGGCCGTTGCCAGAGTCTCCGGCCTTTCCGGAAGTACTTAAGATGCTGTTGCCCACCCAAGCAGTTGCACAATCAGTGAGGGGCCTTTTTCACGTGGGCTGGAAAGTCGGAAATTCTGACAAAGAGGCCAATTGGAGCGTGGATTTGGAGGCCCCAAGTTGAATTCCGGCGCAGTAAGGCACCGTGTAGCACACTCTCAGTCCTCAATCCTTCGCTGCTTCTACTTGATGCTTTTCTTGCCAACAGCTGTCGCATGAACCAGCTGTTATTTCTCTGTCAGTTATAGGCCTTTCCTATGCGAAGGTTTCGAGGAACGGTCGACCTCTCTTGACCTTTGAATGCCCCTGCCCCTCAGGCGGCTGGGATCTTGGTCCTGGAACGCCTGGTGCTACTGTGGAGATTGGAGAACCCACAGGGATCGAGATTCCACTCGGGGCACTTTGCCCCGCCCCCACGTTCTTCCCCGCACGGGAAAGGATCCACCGAACAGGTTTCCATCCTGGCTCGTGGCCACAAGTCCCAGCGGTTCACAAACGACCATGCCTTTTGGTCTCTTCTCAGAAAGCAACCCGCAACCCTTGCTTGGCCCACCAAGAACCTCTTATCCCGCCAGGCTAAATGCGATCTTCCAACGTTCTCTCTTTCTCTTGTCACCTGTCGCTCCATCGCGGCAGTCCTTCGCGTAAAAAAGCGACTTCACCGGCCTGTAGAAACTTTACCAGACCCCAGCCCGCCTGAAGCAGGTCGGCAGGGCGTTTCTTGTTCTGTTCTCAACCGGGATCTTTGGCAGCTAAAGAGGCATTCTGATTGGAGGAAATTATTTTTCCGTCGCACACCGAGTAACCTACCGGAAGCACGCCCTCGCCGCAGCCTTCATTCCCAGGGCTTTCTGTTCAACGTGGCCGAGATGAGTGTCGAGGCCCTGGGAAAGCTGCGAGCTCAGTGATGACACCGCCACAGCGTCTCAATGTGGCTGTCAAGTTCAGGTTCCTATGTAGGCATGGTCTGAGTGCTCAGGACCGTCTCCAGAAACTCCAAACTTTGGGTTCATTGGGCTCTCTGCACAAGGGACTGATGATGTTCAACAAATTGCGATGTCATTACCTATTTTGTGCCCTTCATCCACAATTACAAGTACGCCATACGGCTACGGATTGCTTTCACACACCTTCATGTCATACCCCCTGTGTTCTCTCACATGAATCAGCTGTCAGCCTGAACATCGTGCAGCTCACAAACTTTACCGGCATGTTTTTGTGCTCCTAGCTTCTGTGGGGTAAGGCCATGTCGACAGAGGCCATTTCCATTTTGCTGCGGCGTCTTTCCGGTTTCATTCTCCCCCGCACACCATCTTAAATAGCCCCGCAATTCTGCCGCCATGCTCTTCATCCCGTCCGGCTGTCAGCCTGGAGCACACACTGCGGGCTCACTGGATGGTTACCTACCTAGTTGCTCTAGTGAGCTTCTTTTTCAATTCAGCCGTCGTCGTTGGCGAGACAAGTAAGGTACTGGACTGTGCGGCGTTTGGTCCTTGCCCTTGCCCTCACTTTGCTTGTCCATGCACGCCACAGCGTGTCTGACGTAGGATTGTCTTCTCTCAAAGCACACTTGTGCGGCCTGCAACACGGTACCTACATGGTCTCGGTCTAGACCGGCATGGGAATCTGATAACAACCGAAACATGAACGGAACCTTCTTCATTTTCAGACTCTTGCTCTCGTGAGGAATTCCTCAAGTTTCCAACCGGGCATCAGGCCAATGAGCATAAGTTTGATGCTCACGGGGAAACTAAGCAGATGATATCAACGAGATCTACAACAACACAACGACGCATCCATGTCATTGAAGGACTGGGCATCAACTCACTGGACTGCTCGGTCATGGGACATGCAGATATGCGTGATTTCTTTGCCCAATTGACTGAACTAAGGTATATATTACAAGACTGTATACCTAACCGGGTAGTTTAGTCCCTGTATCTACCTATTAGTGGCTGCCAGGCTAGTGCCGTTCTGTATGTTCCTCTCTCGGTACATCTCACCCGTCCGTTGCACGCAGTCCTTCCCGTTTCTCCCCCAAAGTTTTGGACTCATCTGCGCACATCTTCTGAGGCTACGCCTCTGGTGTCAAGCAGGGTCCGCGGAGCTGTCTTGATGACTCGGGTCCTCTGCAGGCGACAGTCATACACCATTTTGTCATCCTCCTTTCAACCCCATCCCCTCCCTACTGGCTGGTTTCACTGAAAATTAAATCAATGGCACATGCCGTATGGTCTTTGAAGTTCTGTCGGTCCTTTATAAGTAGTCATCTGTCCACTGTTCTACTCCCGTCGACTCCGGCCCTCTGCTACCCTTTCCTTTCACGTGCTCACCGTTACTCGAGCTTTGGTATCTTTGCCTCCTCTTGTTGCTTGAAAAACCACAGTCCGTCTCTCCCTGGAAGCACCTACGCTCTTCGTACCATCATGATTGTTGCCAACGCTGCCACAAATGGTCATCGAAGCACGCGTAGGCCGCTCCCCTGCGGCATCTATGCTCCCACAATGACCTTCTTCAACCCTGAGACCGAGGACATTGACATTCCCACTATCAAAAAGCATGCCCAACGGCTCGTCAAGGCTGGCCTTGTGGGCCTTGTTACCATGGGCTCGAACGGAGAGGCCATCCATTGCACACGGGAGGAAAAGTTAGCCGTCACGCAAGCTACCAGGGAAGCTCTCGACGAGGCTGGCTTCACTGAAACCCCCATCATCATCGGGGCGACGGAGGGAAGCGTGCGCGGCACTGTGGAGTTGTGCAAGCTGGCATCGGAGGTCGGCGCGGACTACGCGCTGCTCTTGCCGCCGTCCTACTTTCGTGCCCTGATGGATGAACAAGCCGTGTATGACTACTTCGTTGCAGTGGCCGACGAGTCCCCCCTCCCACTGATCCTGTACAACTATCCGGGTGCCGTGGCTGGCATCGACATGGACTCCGACCTCCTAATCCGCCTGGCCGCCCACCCCAACATCATCGGCACCAAGTTCACCTGCGCCAACACCGGGAAGCTGACCCGCGTTGCGCTCGCCACCAACGCCAAAACCCCCTGGTCCGAAGGCTCCGGCTATATGGCCTTCGGCGGCATGTGCGACTTCACCGTGCAGACGCTGGCCAGCGGCGGCAGCGGCATCATTGCCGGTGGCGCCAACGTCATGCCCAAGGTGTGCGTTCGCGTCTGGCAGCTGTACGTCGAGGGCCGCCAGCAAGAGGCAGTAGAGCTGCAGCGCATCCTGTCCAAGTGCGACTGGGTGCTGACAAAGGCCGCCATTGCGGGAACCAAGTCCGCCATCCAAAGTTACTTTGGATATGGCGGGTACCCCAGGAGGCCGTTGAAGCGGTTGGATAAGACGCAGGTGGCAGCAATCGAGGAGGGAATCAAAGAAGTAATGGAGATAGAGAAAACATTGTAATGGGGGTAACGCCGCTAAGGGTGGTAGTGTGAGCTCCAACAGGGAGCTTTTTCCAATTTTTTTCTGGCAAACTGCAGTGATTCTTGGCGAGTCTGCTGTACACATGCTCTCGAAATGGACTCAAAGACAACATGATAACTGGGCTCTTGCTTACGAGGGGTAAAAAAATTGGTATGCTTTAGATCCAACAATCCCACACATCAACGTCGGTGGTTTAGGATACCTGGGAGTGAGCAGTCAGGACGAGGCTGCCCGTGCTCTGCTTGATGATAGACCATGGCTTTTGTACCCGTCGTGGGATTGGATCAGCCGTGTATAACCTATGAGGAATGTCTTTTAGGGGTGGAATATCGTATGTTTCGGGGAAGAGTTGATGTTGAATGTAAGAATATCTGGCCATTAAGTTTCAAGGAAGAAAAATTGAAGAACGTGAACCGAGTTTCCTTATTGCAGGGTTTGGCGTCTGCTGTTCTGTAACCACTTCCTGTCATGTCAACAATCAGAGAGTACTCCACGACAGACGGTGTGTACTGGGTTTCTATTGTGAGACCGACGACGGGATCTCCTCGTTGTCCCGTTGTCCGATCAAAGGTTGTACTTCTTCGGCCCCAATAGAGCCACACTCTTGTCAACTTCGTCTCCAAAGAGCATTCCTGCCATCAGATAACCGGTCCCAGGCCCATTTTGGATACCCCAGCAAGAGTGGCCAGCAGCAACCCACAGGCCTTTTGTTGCCATTGGACCGATGAGAGGACCAGCTTCTTCACCGTCACGCTTGTGCAGCGGTAAGTAGCACGCCTGGCGGGCCTTGACTGGTGCAGAAGCCAGTTGTGGCGAGATCGTCCCGATGTAGGCGATGATGTCTGCGCACCGGGACAGGTCGGTTTCGACTTCGTCGGCAGTAGGAGGAAGAGGAACATCGCTATCGGTTTCACCTGCAAGAGATATCAGCCTGGCTGTACTAAACATGACAGTAACGGAGCTATGGCAGTGGTATTGCTGTACGTACCACAGGCATACACTTCTTTCCCAGGACGTGCATACACCTCGGGATCTACATGTCGTCCATGGCGCCGTCGTTCTCCTTTTGCGGCCAGGTGCTCAGGAACCCACTTTGCGGGAAGCTGAATGCTGGTAAAGACGGCATACGGGCTGACGTCGGCTTCAAAGACAACACTGTGTGCGCGGATGTTTCCAATCTGGGTCTGTGGCAATAGTTTGCCTGTCCAAGGTCCTGCAGTGACGACTACGTCTGTTACATCGTCGATGGTGCGGATTTCGTTGGTAGCTCGGTCTTCGTACTCGACACTCTGGACTCGCTTCCCCTTTGGAATCGTGCCTTTTGTTTTTGTCTGGCCCTCCGCATCCTCCTCGCTCTCGCTCTTAATCTCGACCTCACCAATCTTTGTAACCTTGGCTCCTTCTCGGATGTCAACACCAGCTTGCTTTGCAAGCTCTGCGATCGTTCGGGTGAAGTACCGGGGGTGTACTTGAGCTGTTTCCGTCACTCCTGGGGTTCCCATCTCCTCGTAATGTGTAACCAGTCGGCCCTCAATCCAGTCAAGATCTGGTGGGAGGGGCGAGTCCTTGAGCAACTTCGCCGCGGCTTCGTCTTGCTTGGGCAACTTCTCCCAGTCCTTGCCCTTTTCCTCGGTTTGCGCAACGCTCTCCAGGGGAAGCTTCCCGTTGCCATCACCATTGTTTGTTTGTGGAGGAGGTGCAGGTACCCGCTTGCGCTTCCTGTCTTTCAGGTCGGTTGCCTTGACAACAGCATAGACACTCCCGCAACTCAGACCGCGTCGATAGCCCCATTTCTTCTCACCATCATGCTCAGCGGCCAGTTCTTTGTGCAAACGATAGGATAAGGGTACTAGGCAGTCCGGGTAAGCCCATAGAGCAAGCAGACCACCTGCTTTGCCCGAAGCACCAGCAGCAATCTCAGTAGCCTCGAGGAGGGTAACGGCATGCAGTGCGGGGTTGAACTTGGGATGGCGAGTTATGTAGTAGGCCGTCGTGCATCCGATGATGCCACCGCCTGGTAGTCATTAACAGAGTGCATCAGCATATGCAGCTTGGACAGATGCTCAAGGTAGATTCAAGGATGAAACTTACCGACAATGACGATGTTCCTCCGTTCCTGCGTATCCATGATCCGTGGAGCTCTGCAGACGCCCCGAATAGTTGTTCCAGGTCACAGCACTGGGCTTCCCGAGACGAAGATGGCAACGATATGAACAAAGACAATTCAGGGTTATTGATGGCTCTTAGTCTATCATCTTTTGTCGTTCAAGAGACTGCAGCAGTGGAAGATTTTGATATCGTCTGCTGTTTCGAGGTAGGAGAGGAGTGTGGCACAAGGCAAGCAAAGGCCCCTCCAGCTTCAATGTTGGTAACTTACAATCCCTGCCTCTGTAATCTGTAAAATACATCAGTTCGGTCTTCATTTGGAAGCATCGCAAGGCGGGAAATCCACGTGGCGAGATATGGAATCAAGCGTCTGACTGTTACACAGTTAACGAGGGCACATCCAACCATGTGAATTGATTGCCATCTTGGTGTGAAACAAAAGCCTAAGATGTCTGTGTGCTTCAATTAATTGAGACTTTGGACTACACTGCAAATTTTCTTCAGGTTGTTAACTCAAAACTATCCAACATATTATCGACAAACCTCCGCTATCTGATAGTAGTCTAGCAGGTTCGGTGGAACGATCAAGAACTCCCTACTACCTAACCGCTTGATTTGGGTTCTCGCAAACACAGCCATATTTCCTCTGACAACATGACTGCATTTCATAAGCACCTACGTATTGTACTATACCTGGTGTGTATGGAGCCTCTTCTGACCACACCTTTCAGGCACACTCTCTTCACTTGCTGCTTTTGGTGGTTATGACATGAAATGTGTTTTTGAATCGGCACACGGAGGTCTCAAAACCCCGAGACATGGAGGGGCTCACGAGCTCCCATGGAGATGGACCAGGGCTTTAGGGTGGGTGTGCTTGGTCTCCCGCTGCGATC